>VZTO01009447.1:105953-181547 GCA_013400615.1 Syrrhaptes paradoxus | reverse complement strand
TTATAATCTGACCTGGCTCGTGCGTGGCGCGGCTCCGTGGGGCTGGTTTTAGGAGAAACGTGCTGTAGGTATGTTTTAGGCTTTATTCTTCAGACTGACCGCACAGAGACCGAGTTTGGTTTCAGCCCTGGTACCCTGTGGTACCCGGGCGGTTCGGTTCACGCCGCTGGGATGCTGCTGGGCTGGCACAGCACCATCCGCACCCGGCGCCGCTGCCCAAAGCGTGCGGTTGCGTGTTGTTGGTGTGTCCGTGTGTGAGGCGTGTGCCTGCCCTCCTGGTGTGTTCGGACAGCAAGAACCGTGCGGTGGGGACATGGCGGGGCTGGCAGCTCCGATGATCTCCACGGGGGGATGCAGGAGGAGGGGGACGGCAGGACCACGTCCTGGGTAGATTTGCAGCATCCCCTCTAACAGGGGCTGGGAATTAACCTGTACCTGGGGTCTGTGGGGTGCTGCCGCCTTCCTCTTGCCGGTTGCCCTGGGTGTCCTGGGTGGGGATGTTTCTCTGGTGGGTCGGTCTCCATCCCGAGGTGTTAACGCTGTGTTGTGTCTTCTCCCGGGGTGTCACGGCTGCAGGCAAACCTGAAGAAGTTCATGGAGTACGTGCAGATGCTGAACGCGGAGAAGGTCTGCAGGCTGCTGGAGAAGGGACNTGGGTGTCCTGGGTGGGGATGTTTCTCTGGTGGGTCGGTCTCCATCCCGAGGTGTTAACGCTGTGTTGTGTCTTCTCCCGGGGTGTCACGGCTGCAGGCAAACCTGAAGAAGTTCATGGAGTACGTGCAGATGCTGAACGCGGAGAAGGTCTGCAGGCTGCTGGAGAAGGGACTGGACCCCAACTTCCACGATCCGGATACTGGAGGTGAGACCGGCTGCTCCGGAGGGGGGAGGATGGCAGAGAGGGGTGGGAGAAGGTGCCCAAGGGTCTCCTTGTGAAGCACTCAGAAAGTTCAAAAAATATTTTGGGGGTCAGGAAAGTAAAATCTTGGCCTCTGGTTTCCTCGATATTTTTTTTTCCCTTTTTAAATTTTTTTTTCCTTTTTTTATTTTTTTTTCTATCTGTGTGAGCAAAACTCACCGCAGAGAGGTCTGGCTGCTGGAGCTGCTGGTGGGTTTTTGCAGGCTCTGGGGCGTAAGAAGGGAGAATCAGAGCCCAGCGCATTGTCCTTACTGGCGGGGCAATGAGGGAGGACCTCTCCCCACTCCCCCCGCTGCGAACTCTCGCAGTCCTGTTCCGACAGGAGCTGTTCCTGTTCCTGTTTCGCAGCCGCGCAGCCCGTCAGTGGTTATCGAGGGGCTGGGCGTCTGCGCGTGGATCACGGGCACGTTTCCAGCGCGAGCGGGCTCCGAGCTGATGGTTAATTTTCTGTGTTTCTGGCTCAGGGGGATGGTTTTTCAGGTTGTTTCTGAAGCACTGGCTACCTCTGTGCGGGGACATTTCGCGTGCCCAGACCCTTTTCCAGGTGGCAGGGTGGTGTGGTTCACACCGTTAACCTCCCGTCTCCTCCCGGATAACGCGGCCGCGTCCCAGCCGCCCTTGGGCACGGCCTCTGCCCGCTCCCCGGCTGCCAGGGCGAAGGCTGGTGCAGCCCAGCTCCGGCAGGAGCCGTTCGAACAGCGCCGGGAATGTTCATGTCGTTGAATTCGCTGGTGCAGCCGCTCCGTCTGGACCTGTCAGAGCGTCCCGATGAACAACGGCTCGTACGAAAAATAGCCGATAGCACCCGAGCACAGTCCCGGTCTGCCCTGGAGCGTGTCCAGGCAGCTTGGTTCCGCGGGGTTTGTGGTTTTGCCAAGACCTTACAAGCATTTTGAGGGGTCTTTCCTTAGAGAGAGAGTCCTCCGCTCTGTTGACGCAGCTTTCCAGAGTTTGTCCCATGGCGGAGTGCCGCATGCTGCCCGAAGAGATGCTGGGAGAGGTTTGGATCCGATGGGGTTTGGACCCGGGTGTTGTTTCACAGAAGGGCAGAGGCTTGGAGGAACAGGCTCTTGAGCACCGAAAAGGCTCTGTTAAATCTGGAGAGGGGGGAAGGAAAAGCACCCGACCCAAACAGTCGTGTGGATCCAGTTCAGAACCGAGGGCAAAACCAGAGTGGGTGCTGTGAGATGTGAAAATGGACTGTTGGAGCTCAGGGAGCCTTGGACACCTCCAGATGCTTGTGCAAAACCTCATCCTTACGGCACAAAGCCGCGTCTTTACAGCACAAAACCATGCAATCACCGCACAAAGCCGTGTCGTTACCGCTGCTTTACAGCCTGCTCCGTGGATGACATGAAGCTGCCGGGTCCCTGGGAGGTGAGAGCAGACGGAGCCGTTGCACTGTCCCACCCGAGCTCCTGCATCCCGCGGGATGCTCTTCACCCTCCCTGTGTGTGTTCGCTGAGCAAAGCTCAAACACGTTTTCCAGAAAGTCATCGATCTGGATCCAGGGAGCAGAGGATGCCGTGCCTTCCCTGCGTTATTGCTTAATCACCCTCACGCTTTAAAATTCCTCTCTCATTTGAATTTGTATGCTCCAGCTTCCAGCTGTCGTTATTGTTTATCTTCCAGATGAGAGAGCACTTTGGTACCCGGTGTGTCGGTATTTGTACACGGTAATCGAGCCAACGTNCTGGAACAGGCTGCCCAGAGAGGTGGTGGAGTCTCCTTCTCTGGAGACATTCAAAACCCGCCTGGATGCGTTCCTGTGCGATCTGATCTGGGTGTTCCTGCTCCGGCAGGGGGATTGGACTGGATGATCTTTCGAGGTCCCTTCCAATCCCTAACATTCTGTGATTCTGTGATTCTGTGTCCGTGTGCGAGGCGTGTGCCTGCCCTCCTGGTGTGTTCGGACAGCAAGTACCGTGCGGTGGGGACACGGTGGGGCTGGCAGCTCCGATGGTCTCCACGGGGGGATGCAGCCATCCCAGTTGAGGAGGGGGACGGCAGGACCACGTCCTGGGTAGATTTGCAGCATCCCCTCTAACAGGGGCTGGGAATTAACCTGTGCCTGGGGTCTGTGGGGTGCTGCCGCCTTCCTCTTGCCGGGTGTCCTGGGTGGGGATGTTTCTCTGGTGGGTCGGTCTCCATCCCGAGGTGTTAACGCTGTGTTGTGTCTTCTCCCGGGGTGTCACGGCTGCAGGCAAACCTGAAGAAGTTCATGGAATACGTGCAGATGCTGAACGCGGAGAAGGTCTGCAGGCTGCTGGAGAAGGGACTGGACCCCAACTTCCACGATCCGGATACTGGAGGTGAGACCGGCTGCTCCGGAGGGGGGAGGATGGCAGAGAGGGGTGGGAGAAGGTGCCCAAGGGTCTCCTTGTGAAGCACTCAGAAAGTTCAAAAAATATTTTGGGGGTCAGGAAAGTAAAATCTTGGCCTCTGGTTTCCTCGATATTTTTTTTTCCCTTTTTAAATTTTTTTTTCCTTTTTTTATTTTTTTTTCTATCTGTGTGAGCAAAACTCACCGCAGAGAGGTCTGGCTGCTGGAGCTGCTGGTGGGTTTTTGCAGGCTCTGGGGCGTAAGAAGGGAGAATCAGAGCCCAGCGCATTGTCCTTACTGGCGGGGCAATGAGGGAGGACCTCTCCCCACTCCCCCCGCTGCGAACTCTCGCAGTCCTGTTCCGACAGGAGCTGTTCCTGTTCCTGTTTCGCAGCCGCGCAGCCCGTCAGTGGTTATCGAGGGGCTGGGCGTCTGCGCGTGGATCACGGGCACGTTTCCAGCGCGAGCGGGCTCCGAGCTGATGGTTAATTTTCTGTGTTTCTGGCTCAGGGGGATGGTTTTTCAGGTTGTTTCTGAAGCACTGGCTACCTCTGTGCGGGGACATTTCGCGTGCCCAGACCCTTTTCCAGGTGGCAGGGTGGTGTGGTTCACACCGTTAACCTCCCGTCTCCTCCCGGATAACGCGGCCGCGTCCCAGCCGCCCTTGGGCACGGCCTCTGCCCGCTCCCCGGCTGCCAGGGCGAAGGCTGGTGCAGCCCAGCTCCGGCAGGAGCCGTTCGGACAGCGCCGGGAATGTTCATGTCGTTGAATTCGCTGGTGCAGCCGCTCCGTCCGGACCTGCCAGAGCGTCCCGATGAACGACGGCTCGTACGAAAAATAGCCGATAGCACCCGAGCACAGTCCCGGTCTGCCCTGGAGCGTGTCCAGGCAGCTTGGTTCCGCGGGGTTTGTGGTTTTGCCAAGACCTTACAAGCATTTTGAGGGGTCTTTCCTTAGAGAGAGAGTCCTCCGCTCTGTTGACGCAGCTTTCCAGAGTTTGTCCCATGGCGGAGTGCCGCATGCTGCCCGAAGAGATGCTGGGAGAGGTTTGGATCCGATGGGGTTTGGACCCGGGTGTTGTTTCACAGAAGGGCAGAGGCTTGGAGGAACAGGCTCTTGAGCACCGAAAAGGCTCTGTTAAATCTGGAGAGGGGGGAAGGAAAAGCACCCGACCCAAACAGTCGTGTGGATCCAGTTCAGAACCGAGGGCAAAACCAGAGTGGGTGCTGTGAGATGTGAAAATGGACTGTTGGAGCTCAGGGAGCCTTGGACACCTCCAGATGCTTGTGCAAAACCTCATCCTTACGGCACAAAGCCGCGTCTTTACAGCACAAAACCATGCAATCACCGCACAAAGCCGTGTCGTTACCGCTGCTTTACAGCCTGCTCCGTGGATGACATGAAGCTGCCGGGTCCCTGGGAGGTGAGAGCAGACGGAGCCGTTGCACTGTCCCACCCGAGCTCCTGCATCCCGCGGGATGCTCTTCACCCTCCCTGTGTGTGTTCGCTGAGCAAAGCTCAAACACGTTTTCCAGAAAGTTGTCGATCTGGATCCAGGGAGCAGAGGATGCCGTGCCTTCCCTGCGTTATTGCTTAATCACCCTCACGCTTTAAAATTCCTCTCTCATTTGAATTTGTATGCTCCAGCTTCCAGCTGTCGTTATTGTTTATCTTCCAGATGAGAGAGCACTTTGGTACCCGGTGTGTCGGTATTTGTACACGGTAATCGAGCCAACGTTCAATCTTTTTCCTTAATTAAGGAGAGGCCAGACCCCTCCGGTCTTTCCTTTGGAGGTATTTTCTCCCGTGCTCCTGTCGTTTTTCCGGGTGATGTGCCACCGCTCCATCTCTTGGAGGTTTTGCGTTTGCTCTGGGGTGATGGGTGAGGACCCAGAACAGGGTCCCACACCCTGCGGAGCCTCTTTGCTGCCCGCGTTCCCCGCTGGCGGCTCTGGGAGCTGCTCCCAGCTGGGTTCCCTTCATTCGGGACGTGCCTGGCTGGGGTTTCGTTCTGCTCAGTTTGGCAGAAACGTGCCAGGAGGTGTTTGGGACGGGGGCAGGCAGAGGCAGAGACTGGTACCATGTCCCCATGGGGCTGGGGGGCTCGGCAATGCCCCGGGGGGGGTGTTTGCCCCCAAAGCCCGTGGGGCAGGGAGGGTTTCTGCCTCAGGTCGGAGGATGATGTGTCCAGTGTTGGACACTGCACGGACCGCACCTTTGCTCCGTTTCTGTGGAGCCATCCCTTAGCCCCCGGCGATGTTTGAGCGTAACGGCCACAGCGGAGACAGTCACCGGCAATAAATCCTCCTCCTGGTAAACACAACAGTGCCACAAACTTCCATAAGAGTTCTCTGTTCAGGAGCCATCCCTCATTCCACCGCCTCCAGGAACCCCAAATCTTCTAGATCCGTGGTTTTGGGTTTTGGCTTTGTCCTTCTTCAGCTTTCCGGGGACTCTTCGAACATCCTCACCCCGGGTCTGTCAGACAGTGCAGCTCTCCATGGGTGCCAGGGCTCTCGGATGTGGAAATCTGGTCAAACCTGGAACTGAAGAGGATGCAAACACAGGGAGGAAATGGTTTCTTTGCAGAAGGTCTGGGAGTTTTCTGGTCTGCTGCTCTGTATCTCCGTTAAGGAGCTGCAGGGAAATGGTGCACGGAGAGAGACGGGGCCACTGTGCTGCCAGGTCGAGCCTCCTCTCTCCTAGATGCTTTGAAAGCCTCAGGAATGCCTCTGTGCTAAATTTTTAACCCAGAGCTTTCAGGTTTATCTGTAAAGTGGTGGGACCGTGGGCAGATGTCCAACTAAGATTTCGAGAGAAGAAATAAATAACGGATGGTATTCCCAGCGCTGGGTGTTTCGCAAAGATGGAAAAAGCCGCAGTGCATGAGTGCTGCCCTTAATTTCTCAGCCCTCCTTCACGAAATCGCAGCGATGGGTCGGCTCTCGGTTCGGCAGCGCAGCGCTGCCGTTAGCGATCCTCTTTCATCCTCCGCGTCTCCGGGGATGCGTCTGCCGGGATCTTGCAAATGGGCCCCGACACCCGACGCTCCTCTCTGGGTGGGCAGGTTCTGCAGCAGCTCGGGTAATTGCAAACACTATTTATTCTGCAAAATTGGAGGGTGGGGGAGCCCAAACCCCAGAGGCTTTAGGAATCCAGCCCTTCAGCAGCTGAAGCTTTCTCCTTCAGCCGCTCCTGTGCAACGCAAGCGTTCCCTTCATCCGCGGCCGAAGGCGGCGTGTGGCGGCTTTGCTGGCTTTTGAGGCAGCGAACACAGCACTGGTGTCTCAAAGACTTTGCAGTACAGATCCCTCATAAAAATGATTCATCCTCCTCTTGGTTTCTGTAACCTTTCCTTCCACCCCTCTTGACCTGGGGAAAAATCCATCCCTCCACGATCCTGCTCAGCCCCGGGAAATTGACATCCTCCTCTGCAGCCTGCTGGGTTTCCAGGAAGCAGCGTCTCCCCTTGCCCATGAACTATTTATTTTGCAGGAGAGGAGTCCCATAACCCCGTCCAAGGTTTAGCTTCCAGCAGCTCGGAAGGGGATGTGTCTGTGCCGTAGGTGGGAAGGATGGTGCCCGTTTGCCCCGTTCACCAGGGCCACCAGAATACCCGCGCGGGCTCTTCCCAGCACCTGCTGGTCCTTCTCCACCCGGGACGCGCTGCAGCCACCATCTGGGACTTGTCACCCAAGTTGTCCCCAACAACTTGGAAACGTTTCACTTCTTCTTAGCACATCTTGTTGGTATTTCTGCCATCAGCACCCAGTTTGCTGGAGACGGGGGTTTGCAGCCCGGTTGCACCCAGGTCCCCAGTGCCCCGGTGTGCGTGTTGCACGTGTGCCCTGTGCTGGGTTCTGAGCAGCGGGTCCCTGGCGTGGGCGATGAGCTCCCAGGGCGAGCTGGCCGTCCCTGCTGGGAGCAATGCTCTCCTGCAGGGTTAAATCCCGTCAATGGGATTGGAATAACACCGTGCAATATCCCCTGCTTTGGGAGCCACCCTGCAGCAGGGCTGGCGGGGAGATGCGGTGTGGTGCAGCCTCTGCAGCTCACAGCCTGGGGTCGGGGTCTCCGGTTCAGCTGCTTTCGGGGTGGGTTTACACGGCCCCTGTTCCCCTCCCCTGCTGCTGCTGGGCAGGGAAGAGCCGCGCTGGAATCCGTCCCAGCCCAATTTGCCGTTGCTCACAGGTCGGTGCTGCAGGACTGCTGGGAAGATGTTCCGGGGAAGATGAACGGTCTTTGAACGAGATTAAAAGAAAAATTTCACAGTGGCTTCCTGTAGGTACATTTTGAGGGTGAAAAAAAAAAAAAAAAGTACTTGAAGTTACCGTTATTCTAAAATTAGAGCCGATCCTGAGCGATGGTTCAGCCTGTAGAGAAGAGGAAGGCAGTCCTCAGTGTTTAACTCAGGGTGGGACTGGGCAGTAGCGGGAGGAGAGGAAACCGTCGCAGTCGCACAGAAACGTTCCTGGCTGCGTGCAGCTGCACGGGCTGGACCCCGAGCCGGTGCGAGGACAAACAGCAGCAGGAATAAGGAACTGGGGAGAAGTCCTTGCTGTGCACGGCGGTGCTCTCTCACCCTCCTGCTTGCTGTGGGGGCAAACCCTCTGCCCGGGGCACGGGGAGCTGCACGCTGCGGCGGGTCTTGCAGCAGCCTCAGTAACTCTCCTTCACGTGTGATGTGTTCTCTCTATGTTCAGCTTTAGGAGCTGAAAGTTACACCGTGGTTCAGCCGGCACGGGGGCTTGTGGTGTGTGAAGTTACCATCCTTCCCTGTTTGAAATCTGTCAGTCTAGACGCGTTAAACTTTTTTTTTTTTTTTTTTTTGGTGCAAACTGGTGGCATCTCTGACTCCAGCGTGCAACTGGGAGTTAATGAGAAGTGGTGAGTTTGTGTTCGGCTGAGGTTGGAGGTGAAATGTCCTCTGGTGGTGTTTGCACCTGCGGCAGAGCAGCACTGCCCCGAGGTTCTGCTCGTGGGCGTTATTTCTCCCGGCAGGTGTTTGCTGTTCTCCTGTGCTCCGGGTCTGTCCGGGAGCCCGGGGCACACAGTGACCCTCCTCGCCACTCGCTTGCGTTAAAACCTTCTATCGAGCCTGTTCTCATCTCAGCGTGAGCAGAGATCCTCCCTTTTCCTAAATTATAATTTAACTTCTAGAGTAGCATTTTTTGGTGTTTTGGTTTTTTTTGGTTTTTTTTTGGTTTTTTTGGGGTTTTTTTTCTGGTGTTGGAGCACTCTGGGCTTTCTCACCTTCCCTCCACGTCAGCTCCTGTTCTCGTGACACCCGGACGCAAGGAGCCTCCGCAGAGGCTGCAGAGGAGCATCCGCCCGGTGTGGCACGGTGGCCGTCCCCTCAAGTTGTCTCTGCTGCCGGCTTCTGGGGGGTGTGTGGATGACACCGGACCCGGTGCCCGGGCGGTGGTGGGCAGGGATGGGGACCTCGGTCCGGTCCTGGGTACGGGATCTCGGACATTTTATCCTGCAGCACAGCCTCATTTGGACCATCACCGGAGTGACCCCCCTGGGGGTTCCCAGGACACCCCCGTGGGCAGGGTCCAGCCTGTGGACCCCCAGCCCCATCCTGCGCCAGTGGAGCCGCAGCCCCCCACCAGCCCGCGTCTCCCCTGCCCTGGCCGAGCCCAGGAATCGTCCCACGGATTTTTATCGGGTGACGCTGCTGGTCCTGCGGGCACTGTCGCCCTCCCACGTCGTACGTGTGTTGTGACATACGGGATGTCGTGACATACGGGATGTCGTGACATACGGGATGTCGTGACATACGGGATGTCGTGACAGCGGTGATTCCCTTCGTGCTTACAGCGCATCCGTCCCTGTTTTGTAGCTGTGAAGCGTTGGAAAGGCTGGCGCTGGGCAGTGACGGCGCGAGGCCGTTCCGTTCGCCGTGCCGCTGACTTTGCCGTGTGCGCCGACACTGTCGGGGGGTGTGTGACATTTCCGAGATCTCTTCCCATTTCCCTCCAGGGTGTTGTCAGGAACGATTGATGGTGGTGAGCCGAGGACGGGTCCTTAGAAGACCCATCTGTACCGTTCTCGTCTGCTGGTGATTCCTCCTGTTGGTGAACCCGCCTTTTATCCTCTTGACAGGGGTCTTCAATAATCTTCATTTTTCACATTGGTGTCTGGTGGCACTGAAGCCAGAGGTTCAGAGAGTCACAGAGCCTGACCCCTGGGTGTCTCGTTTAATAACGTGGCTAATAGCGATGCTCTAAAATGAGTGTTCATATTCTCTTTTATTTGTGACTCCGACCATTTTATTATTCTCATTTAAATAGTTACTTCTACTAAATCGAGATATTTTTAATTTATGTGCAAATTAGGTACCTTTCTGAAGAATACACAGCTGTGTTTCTGGCTGACGGCTTCTTATTTGAGCTGGTGCCCGCATCGCTCCGATCGCAGCACGGGGGAGCTGCAAGGGCCAAGGGAAGGCTTGCTTTGTGTGTGTGATGTTGTGCTCTGAAGAAAACAAGTTTATTTAATGATAATCAAAATGTTCAGAAAAAGACTCTGTCTCTTGAGGAGACTTTACTCATTTTATACCGAAGAACATTTTTCTTCCTGCTCTGTGCTGTCACATCAGAACTATTCTTCTGTTGCCTGCTCAGAGTATTTTCGAGTCCAGAGGAGCCCCGGAGATGGTCCGAGGCTGGAGCAGCTCCCGTGCGAGGACAGGCTGAGAGAGTTGGGGGTGTGCAGCCTGGAGAAGAGAAGGCTCCGGGGAGACCTTCTGGCAGAACTCCTGGGGGGCAGAACTCCAGGAAAGATGGGGAGACCCTGGCCCAGGGTGCCCAGAGAAGCTGTGGGTGCCCCATCCCTGGAGGGGTTCAAGGCCAGGCTGGATGAGGCTTTGGGCAACCTGGGCTAGTGGGAGGGGTCCCTGCCCATGGCAGGGGGTGGCACTGGGTGGGCTTTAGGGTCCCTTCCCACCCAAACCATTCTGGGGTTCTGTGATATTCCTGCGTGGAGTGAGTCCTGGAGGTCAGGACTGATCCCTGGTCAGAGCTGGGACGGAAGGTTTTGGATCTGAGCCAGGCTTCTCGGGGTTGAGGGGGGGTCCCACGGGTGCAGGGGCGTTCCTCCGGTTAGCGATGAGCGTTTCACCCTCGGAGCTTGCTGCTGGTGACACTGCCGTGGGGAGGACCGGCTGTGGGACAGCAGCTCTGTGGATGCTGGTGGCAGTGCTGGGGCGCACGGCTGTGCATCCCCCCCGGAGCAGCCCCCTCTCCGTCCCTTGCTGCAGGGGGACAGAGACCCAGGGTACCGCTGTGTCCCCCATGTATGAACGGTGTGTCCAGGTGCTCTCCCGCAGCGTAGGAGCCACCGTCCGCATTTCTGCCGTTTGCTGGTGCTTTCCCCCCGGCTCTCCTCTGCGGGGGTCTCAAAGGAGACCGCGGGGCAGCCCCCAGCCCACCCGGACCAGCAGCACACGCGGTGTTTGGGAGAACTGCCGGTGCCCGAGCGGGGCTGGGGGCTGGCGGGGGGTTTGGGGACCCCGCGGTTCTCACCTGTGTCTCTCCCGGGGCTCCGCAGAGTGTCCCCTGACTGCGGCCGCCCAGCTGGAGCTCAGCGCCGAGATGATCAAGGCTCTGCGCAACGGGGGAGCGCACCTGGATTTCCGGACGCGGGAGGGGATGACCGCTCTTCACAAAGCCGTCCGGTGCCGCAACCACGCCGCGCTACTGGTGAGTCGGGGGGAGCAGCGCTGGGGTCCCCCCCCCTCCGCCCCGGCCAGAGCATCGCGGGTGCTGCTGTCGGGGGGCACAGCCCGCTGCAAAGCGTGATGCCGGCACCGTGAGCGCAGGGATGCCTGCTGCTGATCATCACCCGGGGGGCAGCGAGCCCAGACCCCCCCGGAGCTGAGGGATCCTTCACTGCGCAGGGGTGGGCGCGGGGCGGTGACCCCACGAAGCTGCCCCCCGGCTCCGCTCACACGGTGTCCGTACAGCTCAGAACCGGTGCCACGTCCCTCTGACTGTGGCCAAACCGACTGCAGCTGCTCAGCTCTGTTCTCGCCCCATCTGAAAACACGGCGTTCCTCAAACTGACCCTGCACGCCCCGTGGGTGGGTGGGTTAACCCGGGAGGGGTGTCCCCACCCTGGGAGGTGGGATTTTTAGTGTTGTAATTACCCTGGAACGAGGATGGGTCACTTTCGGACGGTGCCCATCACCACCTTGGCTGACTCCCCAACCATCCCCAGTGTTTCCAGGATGCTCCCACCTTCAAGGGTAAATCTAACAAACCTTAGGGGATCAGAAGGTTTTTCTCACCAGCCCCAAGGACAGCGTTCCTCACCTACACACAGATTTGTTATGTCAGCACCACTGCGGTGGCTGGAGCCCCCCGGACCCCCGAGATAGATTATTTCCCTGCGTGCGGGCACCCGAAGGCGCAGAGCGAGGCCGGTGCTTCCCTTGCAGACACTGCTGGACCTGGGCGCGTCCCCGGACTACAAGGACAGCCGGGGGCTGACACCCCTGTACCACAGTGCCATGGTGGGGGGGGACCCCTACTGCTGCGAGCTGCTGCTGCACGACTACGCGCGGCTCGGCTGCGTGGACGAGAACGGCTGGCAGGAGATCCACCAGGTGGGACGGGGTCTGGGGGGGGGACCGCTGTCCTGCTGCCGATGGGGGAGCGCATCCCATCCCCGCAGGTGCCACTGCTTGGGGGGGCTGTCACGGGGGGCAGGATCCTGGGGGGGGGTTTGCCTGCGGTGTGCAGCTCTGGCCCCGTCCCAGGCTAACGCGCGGGTTGTTTTTTGCTGGCCTCGGTCAGTGGTGTCTGGGATCCTCCCGGGGTTGTGACCGGCTCATGAGACAGTGCTTTGGGATCCTGGTCCAGCGCTGGGACATCCCAGTCCCAAACCCCAGCTGTACCCATCCCCGTTTCACACACAGAGAACTGGATTTGGTGTAGGGAAGATGTGGGGATGGCTTTGTGCTTCCAGACCGAGACCCTCTGGGAGACGGGAGGATGCGCTGGGGCTGCCTCGAGCCCCCGTGTCATGGACCATGGGCAGGGCAGGTGGTGGCCCGTGGCCTCCTGCAGCCCCCAGCTCAGCCCCCCCTGTCCCCAGCTCAGCCCCCCGCGCCCAGCTCAGCCCCCCCTGTCCCCAGCTCAGCCCCCCTGTCACCAGCTCAGCCCCCCCTGTCACCAGCTCAGCCCCCTGCCCCAGCTCAGCCCCCCGCGAGGCGGACGAGTGCTGGCACAGCTGAGGAGGGATGGATGAGAAACAGGAGATGTGTGTTTGTGATGTGGGTTTGCTGGGTGTGAGCATCCTCCTGCCTGCCTCCAGCCCCGGCAGATCTGTGAGAGCTGCTGGTCCCGGCAGAGGAAAATATCGAACCCGTTAACGGGGAATAGGGGTCTGGTGCCCTCCTCTTTGCTGGTGCTTCACGGGTTCTTTTCACCAGATAATTACACTGACATTGTCTGGAGGAGGCCCTGGTGCCAGGGTGATGCTGATACAAAATTTGCAGGTGCTCTAGGGGTAATTTTTTGATCAGTGTTCAGGTGTACATTGCTGTAAGGAGCAGCAGCATGTTAACAGGATTTCTCAGGTTACCAATCCAGCCTGATCCAGCTTTTCTAGCACGGATGAATCCAGTAGAGGATGTTACGGGATTTATCATCTTCCTGATTTTCTTTTTCTATTTTTTTTTTTCTGTTTTGGGTTTCAAGCAGGCGTGTCGCTATGGCCATGTCCAGCACCTGGAGCATCTTCTCTTCTACGGAGCCGATATGACAGCACAGAATGCCTCAGGAAACACGGCTCTGCATATCTGTGCTCTCTACAACCAGGTACAGCTGGGTGCCGCGGGAACAGGAGGGTGCAGAGGGGCACCATCCTGCCCGAGGCAGAGCAGAGCGCTGGGCTGGAACCGCTTCTCGCAGCTGTGGCAGTTCCCAGAGCCAGCAAGGACCCTCTGAGACCCTGTCCCTTGATGGGGCTGCTCCTGTCTGTGGCACCAGCCTGCTCTGGGATTTCCCGACAGGCAGGTGGCCAGAGGAGGGTCCGTGCTTTAATCCGTTCCCACTCCCAAAGTGGTTTTGCGGATTTACTGCCTCCCGTGTTCTGTGTGTTTCCCTCGGTCCCTGTCTCTGCTCCACAGCAGCCCCCGTTAGGGCTGGGAGGGGACAGTTTCCCTGGATGCGGATTAGCCCCAGGTGCTCACAGGTAATTTGAGGGAGCACATGTCCCACATTTGGTGGAGGAGCCGTCTCCGTGCCTGCAGACCCGCTGTTCTCGCGGGGACGGGGAGGTCCGTGTCCGAGGGCTCCTCCTGTGTGTTCGTGCGCTGTGCCGCGTGTTCTGGTTGTAAAGGGGGTTTCCAGTTTCTGGGCTTTGTCACCAGAGCGCTGCTGTGTTCTGCAGTGGGCAGGGGCACGTCGAGGCTTATTTGGGGGCTGTTGGGTGGTGGGTGCGTTGAGCACGGGGAGGCTCGTGCCCTGCCCGCAGCGTTCGGGAGTCCAGGGGCTCCGACACGTGCTGCATCAACATCCTTTGGAAACACAGAGCATTCGAAACAGAGATGCTAAAAGGCTTTAGAAAATAGCGGTATCTGGGAGCTGTGCCCGCGGCGGTGCTCTGGGGCTGACGCTGGGGCATGGCCACGGTGCACAGGCTGGGGGGGACTTGGTTGGGTTGAGGGTGACCGGCTCTGGGGACCGAGCATCCTTCCTGGCTCTCGCCAAGGAGCTTTCTGAGCGCGATGGAACCGTGCGGTTTGCTGCGTCGCTGTCGCCAGGCTGCAGCGCTGACGGGTTCCTTACCCTTTCCCTCTTGCTTCCCCAGGAGAGCTGCGCTCGGGTTCTCCTCTTCCGCGGCGCCAGCAAAGAGATTCGCAACTACAACAGCCAGACGGCGTTCCAGGTGAGGCGGCCAGCTCCGGCCGGGTCCGTCCCTCCCGCACAGCTCCTCGTGCCGCGGGCAGGCTCTGCAGCGGGTCTTGGGCACGCCTGGGATAGGGGTTAACGGAGGGAACCGCGGGTTCGGGGTGTGCTCTGACCCCGGCTTCGTGGCTGCAGCAGGGAGGGAAGGGAACCTGGGGCACACGTGGAAAGGGCTGTGACGGTGGTGTCTGGGGAAAGATCTCGTCTGGTCGTGTGTAACGGAGGTGGAAAGGAGAAGTTGTCGCTGCCTGCAGAGAAGGAGCAGAGTCCCTGGAAATAGGGGACAGTGTTGCCACAGAAATGAATGCACCTGAACTTGCCGTTATTAAACTAAGCTGTGAGTTGGAAGACCTCTAGCCACAAGAGGAGTGAAACTCTGAAGCAGATTGCCAGTAAATGACTGGCAATGCCAGTAAATTGCCAGTAAATGAGCTGGGTGACAAGGGGGTAGAGGGCGGCTCCGTCACCTCGCAGCGTGGCTCCTTCCCCAAGTCTGCAGATCGCGGGAGGTGGCAGCCCGCAGGCTGTGCGGTGCGGCTGCTTTCCCTTCTCCTGGGAGGTTTTAAAAATGGGCACAGCTGTTCCCTCTGTGCTCTGGCTGGGGCACAGTGGCTGCTCGGGGACCTTTCAGAAATGCTGTGACTCGGCGTCCAGCCAATGTCAATCTCCAGGTGTCCCCTGAGAGCAGAGGGTGACTGTCGGCATCTTGCTCGTGCACCAGCTCCCGTGGCTGCAAACGAGCTCGTTAATGATCATCAGCTGCTGCCTGTCCTGGGGGGTGGGTAGGGGTCACTGGGGAGATGCTCTGCACTCCTGGGGGGTGGGCAGGCATGGGGGTGTCTGTTGAGCCTCGTGCACCCTGGGGGTAACTCCACTTTTGGGAAAGGCAGCAGGTTGGGGTGCAGCGTGTGCCCTGAGAAGGCTGGGGGGCCAGGTGCCCTGGGACGTGCTGGCAGCCCCGGTGGAGGGGCTGTGGCTCTCCCCAGACCCCTGCTGCAGCGGGGCTCTGTTCTGCACGGGGATATTTCGTTTACATTCTAATTGTGTTTTAATTCAAATGGAGCACGCTGTCCTAACGAGAGGGTGCAGAGCTCACACGTGTACTTACGATGAGGGTGGATGGGAGCCGGCAGCCGCGGTGATGAATCACGGGTGTGCAGGGTGTGAGGAGCTTGTGGGGTTTCAGGAGATGAGTACATAGCTGAGAGACCTGTTTAAAGGGAATTTATTTATTGAGACTGACACCGTGCTGTGTACGAGCTCTGCTGCGTGTTGGCTTGGATGCTGAGAGGCTGAAGACCCTTGAGGGTCGAGCTGACCGTCCTTACGGGCGGGCTGGTGTTTGTCCTGTGCAGGAAGGTGGGATTTACGCCATAAAGTTAATTCCCCTGTTCGGTGGTGGCTGGCTGGTCGCAGCTGGTGGAGCTCCGTGCCTGGGAGCATCGTTTGTGTGACGAATTGGTGCCTCTCTGCAGGGACGGGGGGGGCTTGTCCTCCCTCCTCGGTGGCCGGGGACTGCGGGGGGATGGCTCCAGTGGGTGCTCGTGCACGCGGGTGTCACCGCAGCCCTGCTCCGGGTGACCAGTGTGACGTTGTGACCCACAGCAGATGCTGCCAGGTGCCCGAGCCCATCCCTCTGCTCCGTGTTATCCCCCTGCCCCGGGAGCTGGGTCGCGGAAGGGCTGGCGCGGATGGAGGTGGCCGGGTGGGCTGCGCTCAGCTGTCCCGGCAGCTTTGCTCCGGGGATTGAGGATATTCCCGTCTGACTGCTCGTGGTTTAATGTGAAAATCTCTGTTTTCAGGGAAGGGCTTCTTGCGGGAAGCTGCTGCCTCCGTTTTGATCTGACCTTTGGGAGTCGGGAGGTGGGGACAGGGTGGTCCCTCTGCTTGGGGCGTTCGCAGGACGTGGCGGGGGGAAGCAAATGGCTCCTGCTGGGGTTTTGCTGGTGTCCTGCAGAGCCCTGGTGGGTCTTAATGAGGGGAAAAAAGTGTTTGGTTTTTTTTCTTGAAGTAGTGCGACTAATGGGAGTCTTCTGTTCCAGAGAACGGAAACTGTGGTTGGTAACGCAGTCGGTTTGTTTATTGATGAACCCAATCCAGAATCTGATTATATTATTATTATTTATTATTATTAATTCAAAGATAAACTCTCCGACTCCCTGCTTGGATGGCTTGCTGGAGATTCCAGCGTGCCACTAAGCCTCTGCCTGCTGCAAATCCAACGCTTTCCTGCGTTATCGTCTCTGCGTGGCCGTTGCAGTGGGTGCTGCCCTTCCCGCAGAGCCGAGGAGAGCGGGAGCACACGTTCCCCAGCAGTTCTGCAGCTGCTGGGAGCTCAGGCCAGCACCTCGGCTGCTGCTGCAGGGCTATTTCCTCAGCTGGCTGCAGGTACCTCTGTTAATTTGATAGCTGCTGTTAATCAGATAGCTCGGTGTCGGCGGCCGAGATGGCTGGAGATAGCGGTGGGTAATTTAGAGGGTTTAGGAGTTGTAATCTGCCTGGTTGTCTTCCCCGAGCCACCTCGCCTGCCCGTTGCCTGGGCACCACGGCACCTCTCGGTGTTGGGTTCCTCTGGCCGCGGAGGGGCCGGACCCCCCTCCTGGAGCCGTGGGGAGGGGGTGCCGGCAGCCGTCCCACCTCTCCGTGGCTGGGAGCAGGGCTGCAAGAGCAGGTTGGATTTGGGGCGAGAGCTTTTCCGGAGCATCTCTGCAGCTTCAGGCAATTTGCAGCTCTGTGTTTTCCTGAGACGGGTTTGTACCGACATCTGTCTTCGATTGCTCTCAGCTGGCTTTCTGTCCATAAACTGTCCGAGGGGGTCCCCTGTGCAGGTGCTCCCAGAGCTCCCCAGCCTCGGCCAAACGGGTTCTTCTCACAGTGATGGAGATGTCACGTTTCAGGTAGGATACTGCATACTCAAAGTGCACTGGATGAAAAGAAAGTTCGGAGGTTTTGGGGCTTGTTTTAGGGTTTTTTTTCCCCCCTTTTCCTTCCAGCCTCTTTATCAGTGTTGTTGATCAAAGCACTCGTCGTCTCTCCATCTCTCCGAGTCCCGTTGCCTCGCGGTGCTCACTGACCGGAGTTGGGACGTTGGCCACCGGCGCACGCTGGGGTCGGGAGCCATGGGGCGGAGAGGTGCTCGCTCCAGGACTGTGAATCCCGGCAATTCCTGGTGTCCATGTGCTGAACCACCGTCCTCCTTAAACAGCAGGAGGGTGCCCGGCGGAGGACTGGGACGTGCGGAGAGGCGCACGGGTGGGAGCTGTGCAAACACCGTGGTGATCCCTGCTGGATCTGAGCTGAAATCCTGCATTCGTGAGTTTACCTTCAGGATGGCAGCGTTAGGATGGGTCTTGTCTCCTAGGAGGGTGAGGACTTGGCTATAAATCTTGCTTCTGAAGAGATGCTTTTGTGTATTGGGTTAAGGTTGCTTGCCCTCGCTATTGCCAACTTCTCCTTTCATGGGACTGTTGGTAGCTCCAGGTCCTCCAGCTCAGCTCGTCTACAGTTTCTTGCAGTTTTTATGAAAGCACGAAGCGCTAGCTGCTGCTCGGCCGCAGTGTTCTGGGCTTCTCCTTTCCCCTTCCTTGCTGTCAGGTTGACTGATTGCAAAAGAGAAGACCTTTGAGATCCCGTGAACGGCCGTGTCCCTCTCTGAGCGTGCAGGTCACGCCGTCTGGCTTGGAAATGAAACCACCCGCCTTTGCCAGCTGAACTCCTCCAGAATGATGATCCCGTAGGCAGACCCCGTGGAACAGTCCCCCTGTGTCACCCTGGGGCTGACATCCAGCTGCTGAGGGATGGTTTGATGAGTGTTTCCTTGGGGAAACTCTTTATCAGGGAGCGCAGCGAGAGGACAAGGGGCAATGGTTTGAGCTGGCAGAGGGGAGATGGAGATGAGATCTGGGGAAGAAATGTTTTCCTGTGCGGGGGGTGAGGCAGTGGCCCAGGGTGCCCAGAGAAGCTGTGGATGCCCCATCCCTGGAGGGGTTCAAGGCCAGGCTGGGTGAGGCTTTGGGCAACCTGGGCTGGTGGGAGGGGTCCCTGCCCATGGCAGGGGGTGGCACTGGGTGGGCTTTAGGGTCCCTTCCACCCAAACCCTTTGGTGATTCTGTGACTCTATGCTTAGCAAGCATGCGAGAGGGAAGGAGAAACCATCTGCTCTTGCTCAGGTCGCTGTCCCCACGGCTCTAAGCTGGGTTGCTATCTGCCAGGACCTCCAGGGATTTTGTGCCGAGCTGCTCCCCGGTCTGTGCCATTGCCAAAGCTGCTGCTTTCCCACACCGAGGACTTTGCATTTGTCCTTTTTCAGTTTGATGGGGGTCCTGCTGACCTGTTCCCCCAGCCCGCCAGGTCCCCTGGCTGTCAGCCCTGCCCTGGGGACAGGGACCCTTCCCCCAGGGGGGTGTTAGCTGCAAACCTGACCTCTGTGGGGTCTGCCTGTCCCCAGCCATGGGGCAGTGACCCATCAACAACCACTCTGAGCCATCCAACACGTTTGTTCCCATCTAGCTGTCCACCCGTCTGTATGGCCATGGCCCAGTTTCTGTGCAGACAAAGACGAGACATGGCTCCATCTGACTTCCCGGTGTCCTTGGGCATCCCTGCCGGCTTTCCCACCTCCGTGTCGGAGAGGCTGGGACACCTGCGCCGGACAGCGGGCTGCTGGCGTGGGGCTGGCGATCGGCCACTGCAGGAGCCCCGCTCTGCTCCACACCGAGGGAGCAGGAGAACCCCAAAGTGCTGCGGTGCAATAGGGGCACCCAAGTTCTTCTGCTCCCCACTGGTCCCAGCCTCTCCGTGGGACTGGTGCGAGCTGGGGTCAGACCCTTCCTGAGCTGGGCTCGTCCTTTGGTTCGTTATCGCCCGGCTGGTCTCTGCCAGGTCTGCCTTTCCTTTTCCTCCCTGGCTTTCAGAGGTATTAAGGACTCGTGTAAGTGTTTTCTCTCTCAGGAGCCTCATCCTGGAACTGAACAGGGGTTGTGGTTTCCTGCTGGTCGAACTGGGATGCCGGTGGGGCTGTGGGATCGCTGGTGTCCGCTCATCCCAGACGCGTCTGATGTAGGTTTCAGAAGTGCAGACAAGTTTCTTAATGATCAGTAAATGTCAGTTTTGTACAGATTTCTTTGTCCTCATTACACTCATGGTTGAACTTTTCCATTTGTACGCACACAGGATTATCACACGCAGAATATCAAAGCAATACGCAAGCGGTTGCTTCAGATTTCCTCTAATTGCTCCGAGGTTTAGCGATCAGAGCTGCTGCCTGTCTGTCACGAGGTTGTCTGTCCTTTTGATTGCTGTGTTGTTTTGACACCCCCCTCCTGCTTTGCCCAGCCAGCCCCTTTGGCCCATCTCTCCAGCCTGGGGAGGTCCCCGGGTGAGCAGCCCGACCCCCCCGCCACTGGCTGCTCCCAGGGCTGGGGACAGGGATCTCCCCCCATCATCCTGGGGTCCATGGAGACACCAGATGGTTCCAGCCCCGTGTCCGTCCCTGAGGAACGGGCTCATCCCCAGCCGCCGGCCGGACGCAGGGGGTCCATCACCCCCCTTTGGCGCTGGTGGTCCAGCAGCTTCCCCCCCCTCCTTGTCCCTCTGCCCAAACTGTCCCTGTCCTGGGGACAGTCTGTAAGGACTCTGCAGGAGACCCTGCTGAGCATCCCCTGAGCCGGGGTGACGGCCCCTCCTGTGCCCCCCGCGCAGAGCCAGCCGCCCCGCTGGAGCAGGCGATAGAAAGCAGAGGAGGAACCCGAGCGGTCGGGTTTGTGCTTTTCTGCCCTCCCAGGATCAGTTCCATCTGGATGTTCTGTGGTTGGAGTTTGGCAGAGCTGCTGGGGACCCCCACCCCGCGCAGGACGCTGGCTGCAGCCCCCCGGCTGGCTGCTCCTCCGCTCAGAGCTCTCCGCGTGCTCAGGAAGCGTTCTCTGGCATCTGAATCTTGCGTATTGAATTTTAAGCCCATTACTTTTCCGTGGTTATTGAGGACAGATTATTTTTGTCCTCGCTGCAGCTGCCTTCCTTCTGCTTTTACAGTCAGATCACCCCTTCCCCACCCCGTCTCCTGTTCTTTGGGCTGCACACCCCGGAGCGTGCCGGCGTTCCTGCAGAGACGGCGACAGCATCGTCCCCTCATTGCTATCGATTTACTCCGCATTCTCCCCGTATCTTTTATTTGGTTCCTTAAGGTATCCTTCTGCTGGAACTCATCCTGTTCCGGGCAGAGCGGGGGGGTCGCAGCACGTGTTGGGGGCGAGGCTGCTGACTGCCGATCCTGGTGTGTTCTCCTTTCTCTGCCCGTGTGACTCTGTTGACTCATTTTGCTTGTGATCCTCAATCCTCAGCTCTCCTGCTGCCTCCCAGCCGGCGATTGTGCCTGGTGTCGCAGCCGTCCCAGCCGGGGAGACCCGGGGGGTCTCGGCTCCTGCCCCATGGCTGCTGGGGGGCTCGGGAAGCCCCCGCGCCTGGAGCTTGTTCCGTCCTTGGCTGCTCTCCCAGTGAAGAGCCTTTTTGTTGTGCCCAGATGAGATCTCCCCGGTTTCACCGTGTGCCCGTTGGCTCCCGTTCTTTGTACGCCCCGGAGAAGGGGCTGGCTCCGTCGTCTCTGATCCCGGTACAGAAACTGTCGTTACATTTGTCTCTATTGACTAAACCTCCCCCCTCGCCGATTTCTTGAGTTTCCAACAATCGTTTCAATTCTAATCCTCTAATGACTCTGCATCGCCTTCCAGCTTGGTCTCATCCAGGAGTTGAATAAGCGGATTCCGCGATCCATCATCCAGACACTCCTGAACCTGGGGTAGGGTCCTGTGAAATCCATCCAGCATTAGGCTGACAGTTACTCATGAATTAGTTTTCTGATCAGTTTTTCATCGCTTGGCAGGAGTTCCAGCTAGATTTAATTTCTGTTATTTCTGAGAACGTCGCATAAGGCTGTCAGATTTTTGCAGAAGACAGCGATACGATATCTTCAGCTTCTTCGCTCTTCACAAAGCCTGGCCGGCAGCCCTCTCCGAGGGGGAACTTGGATCCCTTCGGTGTGGTTTGCTCTTTACAAATGGCTGTTGTTGGTCATCTCTGCAAACTGTCTGCTTCATCCTGCACTTTTCTGGACGATAAAATTACGTTGCCCGGTTCCTCTCCTTGCGCCGTGCGTTCAAAGCGTGTTGTAACTCCCATTCTTGTCCGGGCACCGAGAACCATCCACCGGTGGTTGGAGTTCATGGCTAACGCTGAGGCTGCTCCTGGCAGGTTTTGGGATGTGACTCAACTCGTTGGGTCTCTGGCGCTTTGTTGAAAAGTCAAGGCGATCCATAAATGGATTGTGGAACCAGGCACAAAGGCAGATAATGCCCCAAGTACCACGGGTTGGTTTTACAAGACCCAACTGATCTGATCTGGTGATATTTGCTGCACGATCACGGCCAACTGTGGGGTAAAGAGCTCGAGCAAAAAGAGCAAATCCTCCGGCACTGGTGGTACTGGAGCTTTCCTCCCCTCCGACACGCCAGCGTGCTCCCTTGGGGTGCTCCGTTGGGGTGCTCCATTGGCATGCTCCATCGGCTCTCGCTGGGAGCACGTTGTATCGTGTGGTCCCACTGCTCTCTGCACGCCTTGCTCGTTGGATCCCAGTTGGCACCTTGACCTTTCCCAACGTCTTCTGCATCTGCTGCCGCTTTGGGTAGTTCTTCTTAAGTCCTCAAAGATTTACGCTTTGATGTTATCTCAGCGTCCCGTTTGTACCAGCTTTTGGTACAATGCAAACAGGCTGTTAGATGTATTTTCTTCAAAGATTTGTATCTTGGTGCTTTAAAATAGACATCACGGTCTGAACTCTGCAATTTGCCGTCGTGTTGCCCAGGCAACAGCATATTCTCAAACGGAGTGGTTTTTGTTAAAGGATGCCTTCAGTTCTCTGGGAATTTTCTAATTTAACTTAAATTTTAGCTGACAGCGCTTGAATTTCTAACTTAATGACATCGCATCTTGTGATGTCACAGAAATTAATACGTTGGGTTCTGCTTCTGTAGGTTGTAGTGTTCAGCGCTGAGAGTCCTTGGAAGGGGATGACGCAGCTGGTCGATATCTTACAGTTTAGGGGCTTAGCTGTGAACTCCTGCTAGAGCTGCCGTTGGTCCTCAACGTGTGTAAAACACAGAGACAACATCTGCGGCTTGACGTGTTCTGAAGACTCAGTCCTCTCCAGTGCCAGAGATTTCAGCTGATGTGAGGATGTCTGCAGCATCATTTTTATTAATCAGCTCCATGTTTTCCTTGTCGTTGCTACAAGGGTAACCTTGTCCTCCTCCATCTGTTCCCTCTTGTCAAACGCTGGGATTGTGAGGGCTGGGGGTTTGCGGTCGGTGTGTGCAGAGCCTCCTGATTCTGCTTTCCAGCTCCACTGCAGGAGAAATTAAAATAATTTGTGGAGGCCTGGAGTTCCTGTTGGCGCTTGGAGTGGTTATTCCTCCTGTTACGTATTGAAACCGCAGCACATCTTCCCCAAACTTCCTGCCTTCGCTATCCCAGTGGGAAAACATTCTTTTAGCATTTAAAGTGTGTTTGTTAACTTCCAACGTTACAATTAGTTGGAGTTTGGGACCTCTGAGGTGCTTGGGCTCTTTGTCGTCCTTAATGACCAGGTAACAGTCACCCAGCGCCTTCTGCCCTTTCTCGTATTTAACATTAATTCAAGGTTTGCTCGCAATCCAGGTTTTAAAAGCACAGCTTGCAACAAAAATAAACAGTTGGCGTTTGCAATGCCTATTTGCTCCTTTCAGCGAGAGGGTGACGGCATTTTCCACTGGGCTCCTCGGGGTCTGGCTGCAGAGCGGAGCCGGGCTCAGCACCTCTTGGGGCGCAGAGCGGCCGCCCCCACCGCCTCGCTTGCTTCTCCAGGTGCAGAAGAGGTGCTGCCTCCGCGGCGCGCGGCTTTGCTGATGCCGATGGATAACGAGCCTCGCTTGTGTCCGGGCAGCTTCTCCCGTTTTGAACTGCCGTGTCTCTTAAGGGCTGTTGGGTATTACCGGTGAAGCAGCCTCCTCCTCTTCCTCCTGACAGTAAAAGCTCATTAACCCTCTGGAGTGCAAGCTTGGTCTGGACTCAGGGCTGGAGACGCCGATGGGGGTGCAGGCAAACCCACCCCCATGTCCTGGGGGCTCTGTGGGGCTCCTGGGTCTGTGCTCCGCGTGCGTGCGGTGGAGGCTGCCACGTCTCTTCGTGAGCTGTTTAACTCTTGCTGCTGCCATGAGTCGGCTCTTACCTCGGTGTGGCTCTGCCCTGTCCTGGTGCTGGCTCTGGCGTGTGCCGCAGCGGGTGGAGCGCCTGGCAGCTGGACTTCCCCGTCTCTCGGCACCTAGTAGTCATCCATTGAGGAGCAGAGGAGCTTGGTCTCCTCTAACATTCACATTTTAAGGGCTTTTACAGCTACTGGATTGCTTTTGTGTCCATCACAGAATCCCAGGAGGGTTTGGGTGGGGAGGGACCCTAAAGCCCACCCAGTGCCACCCCCTGCCATGGGCAGGGACCCCTCCCACCAGCCCAGGTTGCCCAAAGCCTCATCCAGCCTGGCCTTGAACCCCTCCAGGGATGGGGCACCCACAGCTTCTCTGGGCACCCTGGGCCAGGGTCTCCCCATCCTCACAGGAAAACATTCCTTCCTAATACCTCATTTATTCTGAGAGTTTACACTGAAGTTTTTCCCTGCTTTGTGTCCCTGCTTCTGGAGACGGTGTCACCTCCTGCAGCGCTGTGCCCCTGTCCTCAGCCTGGCTGTCCTCGGGCTCGGCTGCAGCAGTGACCTGTCGTCCCCCCTTTGTGCACCTTCGGTTCTACCCTCAGCATCGGTACCGCAGGCTGGGGGGGGGGGGGCACTGCTGGCACACGGTTGGTTTGGACCAAGAACCTGAGCGACACCATTGAGTGATGTCCTGCTTGATGGCATCTCTGTGTTAACGGATAAATTCTGGGCAGGATAAATTATATATAACAAATGACACACATACCTACTGGATGCAATCTACTGTCATGGAGAAGGGTAAATGTGTCCTATCCTATGTTTCTGGGCACAAATGCCTTGAATGGAGGTCAGGATTCCACTTTCCCTACTCAGCCCTGGAACGTTTGTCAAACTCTATGTTCACTCAAAGGAGATTTTTCTTGGTGTTCCTTCTGTGCTGAGAAAATCAGAAACTTATTCATAGTTTTTAATCAATTTTTCTGGCAAAATAAGCCTATTTCTGTGTCCTTCCAGCAGGGGAGGGGTGGGATAACTGATCACCAGCCTTTCTGGGGTACTCTTGGAGGATGTACGTTGGGCAAACCCACTGCTCGGTCTTCCCGCAAGGTTTCCACGCGTCTTTCCTAACCTCCGGCTTTCAGTTTGTTTGCCTCCTTCTTAAAGACCTTTTCCCCAAACTGTCCCTATCAGTCCAGGTGGATCCTCACCATCGTGTTCGTGTCCCCGACCCTTGAATTTGTCTTTCCGCCACGTCACCGTGTTCTTGTGCTGAGCGTGGGGCGACGGCTGTGACCACGTGTCGTTCTCCGCGTTACGGTTCCTCGCCGGTTGCTCTCCCCCTTGTGAGCTCGGCTTCTGCATCCCAGGTGCGGCCGTTTGTACCAGACCCGGCTGAATCCCATCCTTCTGATCGCAGACATCCTTGCTCCCGTCAGCCGGACTCATAGACCAGTCAATCATGCTCAACGTATTACGCTCTTTTCTTTTAACAAGATTTATTTTACCAAAACTACGTAAATTATCAGAGAAACAAGGATAGAATCTGGAGTCTATGGTGTCAAAGCTGGGGTGAGGTCTGCAGGAGAAGAGAACTCGGAAAGTGCTCCAGAGGCTGAGTGTGTGTCGGTGTCCCCAACGGACCGGACATGGGCTCTGGGTGCCGGTCGTGTCACCTGTGCCGTGTCACCTGTGCGGTGTCACCTGTGCAGTGCTTCTGGAGCTGTTTCCAACAGCAGGAGAGCTAACCAGAGGAGAAAAGGGTGCAGTAATGAATGAGAAAAAATAGGAATATAACCCCACCTGTGGGCAGGAAAACAGGGAATTGTGGAGCAGAGAGAAGGGAAAAGGTGTGAATAACCGTGATGGAAAATGTGAAGATGGGTTCTGGCTTCTTGGGAGAAAAAGAACCAGGAAAGAGATTAAACAGGAAAGGGACAAAAAGCAGAGTTTATTTTTAACAAAGTTAAAATGGCTTTTTTGTTTGTTTTTAATGAAATGAGGGACATGAGAGAGTGTGCTTGTTTCCCCAGCAGTTTCCACGCGGATCTGGAATTCTGCCCTCTCTGGGTGGAATAAAGCTGCTTTTATTTTCAGAGCGGGTTGGGTGTGCTCGGGTGGAGCGGGGACAGGCAGAGGGGTCCCCGAGCGGCCGCGGTGCAGGAGGAGGCGGCTGGCGGTGCTGCCGTCCCCGGGGCAGGGCTGGTGCCGATCGTTGGAGGGGCTGATGGTGACACGGCACCGGGGGTGGGAGAAACGCTCGTTTTGTCCCCTGTCCCTGCGCCTGATGCCGCGCAGCTCGGGCCGTGGTTTCCGAGGTCAAGGCTTTTGATGATTTTGGGTGTTTAACAGCAGGGGTAGTCCTCCTGTTCCCTGCAGTTTCTCTGATTTTCCAAAACTCAGTATTTTCGTGGGTACAGAGAGTTCCTCTGCCCCTTCTCTCAGGACTTTCTGTGAGGTCCCAGGACTTGCCTGTTGGGACGTTAATTACGTTCAGCCGGTGCTGGCTGCCATCCTCCTCTGTTGTATCCTGGATGTTCCCCTCCATCCTTCGGGAGAGATGCCTCCCCCGCTCCTGCTGAGCACCTGCCTGGTCTGCGTTGCTGCCTGCGGTTGTGCCATCCCCGTCCGCGATGGGCCAGGGACAGACCGGTGCCTCTTCCTCTTGGTGATGGATTTAAAACGCTTTCCCCTGGCAGGTGACTGGTGTATGGAGCTTCTCTTATCAGTCATCGTACGGTTGAGCTCTGGGCTTCCCCTCGCTGGAGTACGAGATGAGAGGACTCTCTGGCTGTGGATGATTTTCTGTCACCGTGTAACAGGCTGGACATTGTTTTTCCTGATGTCCCGAGCACGGGCAGGCTCACAGAGAGAGCACACGTGCCGAAGGAGCGGCGCCAGCCCTGCCGCCCCGCAGGGATGCGCATCGGCCGCTCCCACGTGCCGCCTCTGTGGGCATCCGGAGGGACGATGCTGCTCCAGGCACGGGGCGGGATGCTCGCCCAGGAGCAGCGTTCGTTTGCCCGACCCAACTTCTATTTTTTTTCCTATTTGCTTACTCTGTTGAGGCTTTTGTCTTGTCCTCATTTCGTTTGATTTTTCCCTCTCTCCTCATTTGAAGTTTGCCTTGTAAAACGTTGATCAGGTTTCTGGCCTCCTGGCTCCCTCCCACTCCTCCTCCGGTCTCCAGCGTGAGCCTGAGATAATTCTGAGTCAGACGCCATCTCCGCTTCCCTTATCGAGGTGATGTTACTGACGGGAAACCTCCCCTGGCCCGCAGCAGCCGCGCTCCCGTTCCAGATGTCACCCGAAGGTGGCTCTGCACGGGGGGACCCCGCGTTTCCCCCTCCTTTGGGCTGAGCCTAGCAGCTGTCAGACCCACCCCAGTGCTGGTGGCAGGGACCGTTCCGGACACAGACCTGCACGTGGTCCAGTCCCTTGAGAGCATCCTTCAGTGCTGGCTGGACCAGAGCCCCGACTGATCCGCTCTTCCCCGGGGACCAGCCTGTCCTCCCTGTCATGTTCTGCCTGCTCCAGATAGCACCATCCATCGGGACTCCAGCTGAACAGGGCGATATCCCCATGGATGTGTCCCCTCTCTCCTGGGTGGGAGGAACTCTTCCCAGGCACCGAGCACCCCCGGACCGTGCATTCAGCTCCCTGGGACAAGGACCCGTGACCTGATGTTTGACGTTTTGCTTTGTGGTGCTGGGAGGCTTCTGTGCAGGTGCCCTCATGGCTCTGGCCAAATTGCCCTCCTTTTGTCTCTGCGGGAAGCTGGAGCCCGTTTCCAGAGTCGTTCTGCAGCACAACAAATCCGTGGAGATGGTGACCTCCAGGCCATCGCCCCGGTCAGCCTGTGCGGCCGCCCAGCACCCCGCTGCCGTGGCCCGCGTGTGGCATGGGGCAGGGAGGTGACAGCCCCCAGCCGAGGCTGCTGGGGATGTTCATCCCAGTGCTGCTTGGATGAGGCACCAGCGTTCTCCGTGTAGCCTGTGCTGCTGGTTGCCAGCCCTGCTGGAAGCACCAGTCCTGCCAGAGGGGAGATTCACTCCTCAGCGTCTGGAGCTC
This sequence comes from Syrrhaptes paradoxus, assembly GCA_013400615.1. Lineage (NCBI taxonomy): Eukaryota > Metazoa > Chordata > Aves > Pterocliformes > Pteroclidae > Syrrhaptes > Syrrhaptes paradoxus. The sequence goes on along the minus strand of VZTO01009447.1, from coordinate 154,089 downwards.
GTGTTTCTCCTTCTCCAGCTCCAAGGCTGCTTGAGCATAGTGGCTCCAAGCCTTCTTGAGGCTTGTTCCTGCTTCCCAGGACGTTCAGCAATCAGAACACCCCACTCCCCGTGATGCAGGCGGTCGCAGCACCAGCTGCCTGCCCTGAGGACAGTTTTGTGATGCACCTCGTTAGCAGAATCCTCTTCCCAGTAGCTCCATGTGCTTCATCTTATAAAACCGAGAAAGTTCCCTGGCTCTGTTAGCCTAGAGCTGAGTGGTTGCAGCTTGGGATGTTCTTTTGTTTCTCGTGGAGCGTTCGTGTGTCCCCGTTGTCTGATGCATTCCCTTCCCAGATGCTGCTTGTAGGCTTCGTGCCAGAATGTCACCCTGGCTGCCGTGCCTCTTCTGAATCAAGGGCTCAGTGTGTGGTCCATAAGAAAAAAAAAATATTGATTTGCTGTATGGACCACGGTCTGCAGGCTGGGCGTTTCCAGGAGGTGTTGCGTGCACAGTGTGCACCTTGCATGGCTGGTGCGCGGGCACAGAGGGCACTGGAGGTGCGTTTGTCCCAGATCACGCGCAGGAGGTCTGTCTGCTGCCTCCGGGACGTGTTGGGTCTGCAGCGTCGTCGCAGGGTGCCTGACCCCCGTGACGCTCCCTGCAAGCAGCAGACGCGCTGCATCTGTGCGCTCTCATGGCAGCACACGGCTGGGAGGCATCGCCGGCTCCTGCTCAGATGGCAGCCCAGATGGAGCTGCCGTACGCCAGCGGGAGGGTTGACCTGGGGGGACTGCCAGGCTTCGGGGAATCTAGAACAAACAGAACAGGCTTGAAGGCTGCCCGGCCGAGGAAAGGTAGACAACTTTGGAAAAAAGTCCAGACGTATGGCAGGGCGACCTGATTGAGTAAAGTGTGATGGTTAAAAGGAATCGTTCTGCTCACTGGGAGAACAGAGAGGTAGGAAACCATCGCGGTGGAGAAGTCTTGGGTAAAGTGATACAAAAATAGCTGACGACAGTCTGGCATGGTTCAGATGCTTCTGAGGGGAGCCGAGTAGCTTGAATGTGTTATCTTAGAATCAGAATCGTAGAGTCGTGAAGGCTGGAGAAGACCTCAAGGATCATCAAGCCCAACCGTCAACCCAACACCACCCAGCCCTCTAACCCATGTCCCGCAGCACCACATCCACACGGTTCTTGAACTTATGACGCCGAATTGGCCGCCTGCACCCTACCTCGGGAGCCCCTTCACGTTCCTCTTCCCCAGGTCTGCTCCCTTTTTGCCCAGCAGCGCTGCTGACGATCGCTTCCTTCTCATCCCATCACCTCCCAGAGCCTCCGCATCTCCCGTGCCTCCCCCCTGGCTCTGTTCCTGCTTTTGCAGCCCGCGGCTGTCGCTGCTCCTGACACCTTTGCACGTGTTGGATGATTCCCGTGAAGTTCTGGACTTGACCAATTGTTGCGGTGTGCAGCTCAGAAATGCCTCCGAGAGCGTGGTGTGCCTTAATACGGAGCAAGCACCGCGGAGGCTGGTTTGGTTCAGAAAGAGTGCTCTCAACCTGGAGATCCAGCGGGTGGGGTAGGTGCTTTGTCAGGTATGAAAATACACGAAAATACCGGCGTTTTCAGAGCTGCTCTGCCCTTCTGCTGACCTTCATCCAGGTCACTCCCTTCTGAAGGTACCACCAAGAACATAGACACCCGCCCCGTGCAGGCAGCATGGTCACAGCGCCGTTATCCATCTCGGGGCTGTGGCTCTTGCCAGGCTCGTTGAAGTGACCTTTCTGTTCCCTGCTGTCAGCTTTTCACACCTTACAAGCACACGGACGTCCCGTGCGGCACAGCCTGTTCAACATCCCTCCTTTTTCTTTCTTTTAGAAACCTCTGAGTTTGCCTAAGGGGATAAAAATAGGCAAATTGCTGTTAGACTAAGCAGCGTTGTCACTTTGATGTCGTGCTGTGGAATGACTCAAGGTGTTGGAGCGTTTCAGAAAATAACCCTGCGCCAGAGCCCCACCGCGGTTCCGCGTCTGCCGCAGCTGAGCGCAGAGTTTCGCTGCTGGGTCTGCGGCGTGCGGGAGGACGGGGTCGACGTTCGCAGCGTCAGGGCAAGGCGTGATGAGAAACGATGTCTGCTGTCTCGGGGTGTCCCCAGGATGGGTGGCTTGGTTGTGACGTTAAGACAGCAGCCCGGTGTGGGACATGTGGCTTCTTGCTGGAAATGAGACGGTTCGTCATCGGGGAGGAAGGCAGGCTGCTTCTCCTGATGGGCACCGATCCCTCCCGCTTTGCCATGCAAGCACTGGAATTGCCAGCTGTGAAATATGAGAAAAAACCCTTGTTTTCTGGAGTTTCCATCCGTGAGATGTCTTTTCCTTGTTTCCCTGTCCCCCAAAGGCTGTTGCTCCTGACTTGCAGGAGCTCACCGACGCGGTCAGTCGTTGAGGCTCTGGGATGGTTTCATCGGCCGATGGCGGTCAGGGAAGTGCCGCTGGGGCAGGGGGACACGGGGACGTCACTGGTGGTTTCGTAGCTGGGGGAGGCACCAGCTGAGGCCACAACACGAGATGTGAAACCTTTCATCTCCTTGGCTTTTTCCAAGTGGGATTGACAAACGGGACCGGACGGGCTCTTCCCCTTCCCGGGGGTTTCTGAGAGGTGATGTTCTGACAGACTTCTCACCTTCGCTGGAAGTCTCAACACTGCCCGGGCAGGGGGGAGGGAGGTTCTGCTGCCGGCAGCACCATCTGCCCTGTGCTGAGACCTCCGGGGGGCAGAGCGGCGGGGACCCCCCCTCCCGCAGCCGGACCGGGGGATGCCGGGGAATGTGCAGCCACAGGAGCTGCCCACGGCCGTTCACCCGGTATTTCGGGAGTTATGGGCATCTAACAAGACCCATGATTTGTACTTTGGGTTTTTCACAGAGACAATGGGCTGTGCGTTGTCTGTTTGAGGGACTTTGAGGTTCAAATGCCTTTCCTGAATTCTCCTTTCCAGTTTGGTTATTTTCCCTTTCAGATTTCCCCAAATTCTGGTCATTTGCCCTGCTCTGCAGGAGCTTTCTTTGCTCAGAGAGTGTGACCTTTGGGAGAGCAGACCTTACGAACGCGTACGGGTAGATAAGGACAGACAGAGAGTTCGCTGTTTGAAGGAAGGTTGGGGGAAAGCAGAGATCCTTCCTCGATTTTTCTCTGCTTCTGCAGCCTGATTTCCCCAACGCCGAAGGAAGGTTCTCTTGCTTCCAGCTCCAGCTGGTAGGTGGAGCACGAATTCTGGGCCCCAGAAAATGGAGAAAAAAAAATTTAAAAAAAAAATTCCACATAAACATAGTTAAGCGGAGGGTAGTAAGACTATTTCTGCTGATGAAGGCTGATAGTAGAGAGGTGTGGTGCTGTACTGAGTCACCGGTTAAATATATCCCCTCGTCACAAGCTGGCGGAGGAACGCAAACGAGCCTCCGATCTTTGCGCGCCGAGCTGGTGGGAAGCAGCGGAGAGTTGAGCCGCGGGAGCTGCCGGCACTGCTCCCGGCTCTGCCGGTGTCTGGGGGGGTTCCTGCCGCCTGCCCGCTCGAATACGCTCGTCGCAAACACCAACCTGCAGTTAAATGGGGAAGGGGCTCGGGGTGGTGGTCCCAGGGGGACAGCTCAGCCTGCTCTCACACCTGCTTTCACCCAGAACCAACCTGACCCAGCTGCTTCCCGTAGGTGCTGCTGGGTGAGGACGGTGTCCCGGGCAGGGGCTGGGGGACGGGGTGTGCTGGGAGGGGTGGCTGTGGCTCGCGGGGCGTTGAGCGCAGGACTCATTGGGGTGACGGGTCTGGAGCACAGGGCTGAGGGAGCTGGGGGGGTTCAGTCTGGGGAAGAGGAGGCTGAGAGGAGACCTCATCACTCTCTACAGCTGCTGAAAGGAGGGGGCAGTGAGGGGGTGCTGGGCTCTGCTCTAAAGGACAAGTGATGGGACAAGAGGAAACGGCCTCAAGTTGTGCCAGGGGAGGTTTAGGCTGGAGATTAGAAAAAATGTCTTCACGGAAAGAGTGCTCAGGCATTGGATTGATGATCCTTGAGGTCTTTTTCAACCTTCATGATTCTATGGCTCAACCAGTTCCACCCACAGCAGTTCTTCCAGTTTGATTTCCTGAGGACCAGGGATGGTTTCACGTGCTCCCGCCCGTTGCACTGTGATTCTTTCACGTGTTAAAAGAATACTTCTGCACCTTGTTCTGAAGATACCGGGGTGTTCTGCCTCGCTAGCTGTGCTGTGGGGCTGCTCTGGGTTTTTTCCCCAAATGTGTAAGAAATCCACCCAGAGTTCGGGTGACCTCACTAGTCTGGTGATTGAAGCCTTGCTTCAGGAGAGCAGGACTCGGTCCCTCCTCTCACTCCGTGCATGTTGACCCACCTCCATGCAGACTGCTTCGGTTCTGCTGTTCCTGGAACGTGAGCGTCCATAGAAGTGGTTCCTGGAGCGAGACAGACCAGTTGCTCTGGGTTTTGCTGCCAGACCCACCTTCAGCCTCCTCATTCCCTTGGATTCTCCAGGATTGTCTCACTGCCCTCCGTGTGGGTCATGGGGCAGTGGCCCAGGGTGCCCAGAGAAGCTGTGGGTGCCCCATCCCTGGAGGGGTTCAAGGCCAGGCTGGATGAGGCTTTGGGCAACCTGGGCTAGTGGGAGGGGTCCCTGCCCATGGCAGGGGGTGGCACTGGGTGGGCTTTAGGGTCCCTTCCCACCCAAACCACCCTGGGATTCTTCCTGTGGAGAGGAACCACAGGTTGGGTGGTGGGCAAAGCGATGTTTGATTTGGTTAAAACGCCGTGGCTTCGCTGGGCTGAGCTGCTGGTGCAGCTTTGCGAGTGGAAGCGGCTCCTTGGCCAGTGTGACCTGGGTCGGGCACCAGTCAGTCCTGTGGACCCTGCGGGTGGGATGTGCAGGGATTCACTGACGAGCTTCAGGCTGGAGAATATCTTGTCGGTACCTCCTGGGCTCAGGGCTGATTCCTGGCTGGTGTCGGGCAGATCACCGCTGGATGCCAAGAGGGGAACGGTTCTCCCTGAGCTCACTGCACGAACCATCGCCGCACGCTCTCCCGGCGGTGCCGAGGGCGGATTTTCACCTTGGGGCTGCTGGCTGGGTGAGCTGAGGCAGAAGAATCGTTGGCTCCACGGAAAGCAGCTGCGTTCGTCCATATGGCGAATCCCCCGCGATCGAGCGAGCGCAGGGCCGGTGCCGCTCAGAGCCGCTCAACTCTCTTCCCTCCCTCTCTTTTCAGGTGGCCATCATTGCAGGAAATTTTGAATTGGCCGAAATCATCAAAACCCACAAAGAGTCCGATGTTGGTGAGTTTGATCTTATTTCTTCTTCTTCTTCCCCCTTTTCTCCCCCGCTGCCCTCTCCGTGGAGCCCGTGGGGGTGTCAGCGCTGGTTTGCTGGTGGTGCCCGCGGCGGGCGGTGGAAGCTGCAGCTCGTCTTGGGAGAGGCAGGACAGACCTGCCTTCCTCCTGCAGACATCAGCATCCCCTTTGTTTGTCCAGTCCAAGGCTTGCTTCTGGCTGCTGAGGCTGCCCTGCTGAGGGATTAGCCAAACCCTCAGTCTGGAACGGCTCTGCAAAGCCCTCCTCTGAAGCCCCTCACTTTTTCCCTCTGTTTGCATCCTTGAGGCCGTTTTGCACTGGAGACCCCCTCCTGCTGTTAACCGGGCTGGGTGCACGGAGAGGCATCCTCTGCCCTGTAGAGACAACGGGTGCGGAGCTGCCCCGCGCTGGAGCTCCAATAGAGGAAAAGCAAAGCAGGAGTTATGCTGGTCGTGCTTGCTGCTTTACGGAGGAAGATTTTGGGGTTTTCTGGTCGGCCTTTTCCCTTGGGGTACCTTTTCTGTCCCCCTGCGGCGTAGGTATGACCATGCAAAGCTGAGGTCTAGGTCAGGCATAAAATCAACACTTGTTGAGTTTTCTTGAATTATTTATAATATTGTTTATTGGTCCAGAGCTCTCCAGAGCGATGGAGGAACCAGTGCGAAGAGCTGGTTCCCAGCGTGTGTGCAGGGTCTCCAGGTCAGCAGCTGGGAAGGGACCGGGGGAGTCTGGCACAGCCGGCGAGGAGTGGGCTTGGTGCTGGGAGGGGGATGAATGTGGAAACCTGGACCCCAAGACATCCGTTATCACTTCTGTCACTGATAGTTGCAGACGGCTGCTGGGAATTCGTAGGAAGGTGTAAGAGTCAGCAGGGACATGGGGAAAAGCCTGAAAATTCCTCATCACCGTGGTAGTGAGCAGTGCTCGCAAGGAAGAGACCCCTTAACTCGAGGGGAAAGCGACGGTCTCTGCTCTGCGGGGTTTGGGGACAGGTCACCTCCAGGGCTCCCTTCCAGCCTCTGCTCTTCCCTAGTGGAGCTGGGTCTGTGTGGATTGGCTCGATGGTTTTTATTGGAAAAGCTCAAGGACAAAGGGCACGAAAACATGTCGAGGATGGATGGTTCACGTTTCGGATCTGGCTGCTCGTGCAAAGTAGGTCGGGTAGCAGCTGCAGGCGGATCACAGGCGAACCAGCAGGTCCAGATGGCATCCGTCGGCAGGGGAGCTGCCCGACAAGGGGAAATTGTTTGGGGTTCGTCAGGAACCGAGAGGCGCGAGTGTCAGACCGGAGGAGAGCAGCCTGGCGTTACCTGGGGTGCAGCAGGGGCAGCGCTCGGTCCAGCCTTGCCCCTGATGGTTCTGTCGGAGCAGTTGGGGAAATACCGACACCGAGGATCTGTTGGGGAAGGGAAGCACCAGGCAGCATCGTCGGTGGTAGCGCGTGGAGAAATCTTCTTCTCGAGTTCCCAGCTGCGCTTGTCTGGCTGTCAGACGAGACCTGCTGGTCCCCACCGTCAGGAGAGGACCCGCGGTGCTGGGGCTGCGGGAGGGAGGATGGTTCGCGGGAGTTTTGCCCCGTTCTGCGGGACAGCCCTGAGCTCCGGGCTCTCGGGGTGTTTGTCCCTGTTCTTGGCTGGGTCCGGAGCTCTTCCGGGCGGAGCTGGGTCCCGCTCGCTGTGCTTGGTCTTGCAATGTGGAGCAAGGGTGCGAGCTGGATTTCTTCCAGGTGAAAACGAGCCAGAAAAGCTCCTGATGTGCTCCATCTGCTGCCGGGCATCCCGTCGGCGGGTCTGCCAGGGCTGGCGCGGTTGGAGCGCGATGCCCGGTGTGGATGTCAGGTGGCTGGTGCCAGCTGTGTGCATCCCACCGGGTGCAGGAGATCTCCTGCAGGCTTCCCGCGGGTCCCGGCGCACAGTCCCCATCCCTTCGGTCGGCACAGGGCTGAGGCTCCTCGTTCCGTTACAGCCCCCAGTGCTGGGGACAAAGAGGGTTGGGAGGAAGGCTGCAAGCCCAGGGAGGGAAAACGTGTTCTTACAAGTAGAAAACATTTGTGGAATTGGGCTGTTTGTCGTTTTCTGTTTTTTTCCTTATTGTCGTGTTTTATGGCTCTGCAGACAGGATGCTGCAAACGGCAACTCCTGCACTTTCCACTCGGTACGATCAGGCGAGCACCGCGTTGCCTGTTCTTCGTTAAAATATTTGCAGTGGTGTTAATTGCAGGTCGGGTTTTGTCAGTCGGATCCTGTGCCAGCTGCTCAATAATTTTCGCGATCCATCTTTTTGGGAAGTTTTCTTATCCTGCAGCTTATTTGTTTCAGCTAATTAGCAGCCATCCCTGCTTGGTCGTGATGATGACACAAATGCATCTTCCTGCTTCTTCTAGAGTAGACTTCTACAAAACAACACAAAAACTTTTTTTTTTTTTAAGTTTCCTCCATTCTACAAACCACTTGTTTTCAGCTCTCTTTGTTGACTTTGAGTGTACGGTAACTTTGTTATTTCCCATAATTACCGACTGAATGTGTTCGGCCGTACCAGCTCATGTCTTCATTTCACCGTATTTGTCCCGACTGGCATTTCACCATGGTCGCTGTATTTCATCATTGTGGTTTTATAACTTTTATTTGTTTGCTAATTTTTTAGAAACTCCTGATTTTTAGTCATGTTTTCTCTCCCTACATCTGGAGGAACAATATCACATTGATCCAATATGGGGAAATTGGCCTGAAGCGCTACACGGACGTGGGACGGGTTGGGGCCGTCTTCCCTTCTGCTGAATAGAGTCAGGTCGTGATTCATGGTCACCAAGCGACCACCACCCTCAGGTCAAAGGCACGAATTCATCATCACCCCACGTTGCGTGGAACGCCTTTTTGGGGGAGAATGATGATGGGCAGCGCTGTACGGGACCAGCAGGGGTTTATTTGCCCAATGGAAGTGTGCCACAGCTGCACGTGTTTTCCTCACCTGCACAGGCGGGAGCGGGGGTCACTCGTCCCACGGTGGTCCCTGCTGTTGGGATTGTTGGTCTCTTGGCCCATGTCTGCTCGAGATGCAGACCCTGGGGGCTGTGGTGGGTACCGTTAGCTCTGTACGGACAGCACTGCACCACAGCCTTCCCCTCCTGCTGCTTGGGGGTGGATGTTTTTCAGGGTATTTGGGCATGTGAGGACACAGATCGGACATAGCCAAGGTCAGAAGATGAACTGGTCACTGAGCTCCATCTTAGGTGTCCATCCGGGCGAAGGGACGATAAGCAGCGTGTATCCAATGCCCGTGGCCCCGTTCCCTGGTGCCTCCTCTGTGTGAGCTGGGACCAGGGTGTTAGTTTAGAGCACAGCGTCTTAGGACGATTATGTGAGACTTTGGGCGTTGAATTGTCGGTTGTTACTGAGAAATCCCAGCTTCATGACATTGCACTGCTCAAACCAAAGAAGAAGTTAATGAGGGTGACCTGGAGCCAACCCAAGATCCGTGTCTCCTTGTCCTACTGGCGGAACTATAAATTTTGAAGACCAGAATGACCTCCGTTGTCATCTTGTGACAAAATCAGTAATGCCTGTACAAGTCTATGCAAACTTTTGCATAAGGACTCCGACTGTTGCTTTGGCAAACCACGAATAGCTCCTGTTTGTTCATTTTCTTGATGTAGGTCAGGTTGACCAGCTTCTGAACCATTGCATGGCTTGATTTTGAACACTTGCTGGTCTTCAACGTTATTTTTAGAAATAATAGTAATAATAGATGCTTCGCCTTGCGTCAGGCGGTGATGAAGTGTGTCGAGATGATTTTGTCTTAAATGTCCGAGATGTCATTGCGTTGATACCCTTTCTTGTGTGTCACGGAATCCCAGGATGGGTTGGGTGGGGAGGGACCCCAAAGCCCCCCCAGTGCCACCCCCTGCCATGGGCAGGGACCCCTCCCACTAGCCCAGGTTGCCCAAAGCCTCATCCAGCCTGGCCTTGAACCCCTCCAGGGATGGGGCATCCACAGCTTCTCTGGGCACCCTGGGCCACTGCCTCACCCCCTGCACAGGAAAAAAATCCTTACGTCCGTCCCATCCCGGTGTACCTGCTTTCCCCAGTGACATTTGACCAGTGTCATTGCTCCAGCCATTGCATCACCTCTACTTTCATTGCCCGTGTCTGTGTTTTTTCCAAAGACAAAAGTATAAATGCTGCTGTACCCAGAGCTGACTTAGTGGATAATATGGGAAATATTCCCAACTGCTGTTCTCCATTAACAATTAATTATTGGGCTCCGGTAACTGGCCCGGTGGCAGCCTGTTGTCAGGATGCTGTGGGGTCGGCAGTGTCACCCAAGCTTGTGATGCCAGCAGTTATTTTTGTCATTGAGATTTGAGCTCTTAAAGCCATCCTGGGTGATATAAATTAAATTCTTGCCTCCTCATTAATCGATGTGTCCTGTTCCAGTTTTCCAGGCTTTTCCTAGAAGTGATAGGAAGTTGGGCTCTGTACGGTTATCGGAACCATCTCCCGACCCTTTCAAAGCCGCCCCCCCCCCAGCTTTTGAAGCAGTGTTATAAATACAGCCGGCGACTCCGGGAGCCGCGTTGCAAATTCTTTTGAACCTTGCTGCAGAAGCTTTTGACCCGCTAATTTGAGCATCCGTACCCGAACAAGTGTCGGTTTCTGCTGTCTGTGGAACTGGGGGGGAGTTTTAAGTGCTCGATTTTGGCCTTGGGTGTGTGTTGGTTCTTTTTTTTCCCCAGTACAGAGGTGTGTATGGGAATCATTTCCAAAGACCAGAAATACTGGTTGGGTTTTTCCGATTTTCTGCTTTCACGGTGGTTAATCCGATTGCGTGCTGCCTGTAACAGGTCTGAGCAGTGGTGAGGGTTTCCTCTGGGGGGGTTTAGCAGTGGCCTGATGGTCCAAGCGGGACCCTCGATGTGCTGAGGGGGAAATGGGAATGAAAAATGCACCAAGCTGTCGGAAGGGAAGATTCCCAGTGCTGAGATGCTGATGGAGCGAGGCTGGAAACCTCCTGCTCCCCGGGGCACTGCCGGAACCTTGGGGAATCGCTTGTAGGGGAGGAATACCGAGTTTAATTGACGTGTGATTTTACCGTTTCGATTCAGGTTTTACAGGTGCAGGGTCACGTCTCTTTGCAGCTGCTGGCACTGGGCAGGGAGAGAGCCCTGGCCAGGTGAAGGGGTGAGGAGGGGGTGGCTCCCGGGGATGGGGTCTGGGGGTGCAGCATCAGGTGTGGGGTCGGTGACTGAGAGGCAAATGGAGATGGCTGGAGAGACAGTCAGAGTGTGACTTAAAAAAAATAAAATTAAAAAATATAACGAGGCTGTAATTCCTTTCAGTGGGCTGCTTCTCAGTCCCAGGTACGTTACCAGCTCCCTCTTTGGAGCAGAGGGGCTCTGGTCGGCCTCGTCATCTCGTCCTTTTCCTTTAGTTTCCATTCCTAGAAAAAAAAATACCTGGAAGGTCTCTTGGAGTGGCCTCTCCGGCATGGGAGGAAGCCTGGGCGTGATGTGCCGTGATGCCGCGAGCCTTCTCCCGTTTGCTTTGTAATTTTCCACTATTAAAATGTAAATGTGGCCTCTGGGCTCCGAACCGTGCAGACATTTGCACTCCGCGTGCTTTTGCTCTTTTACATGAATATTTAACACCGAGCCAGCCGATCTAAATAACCCGGAGCGTTGATTACAGGGTGGTTCGTCAGGCTGCAGCCGGGGCTTGTCTGGAGCTGGTCCAGGTGCCAGCGCAGCATCCCGGGGCTGGGAACTCCCCGGGGAGCCCCGGCCGCGTCCCGCTGCCCCCGCGCCCGGGCAGCCAGGGGTGTTCTGGGGGCGAGCCGTGCATCCCCCCGTCTGGGGGGCAGAAAGCGAGCGCGGGAGCGTCGGATGAGCCGGGGTGGCTGGGGCACGGCTGTGCGGCTCCGAGCAGCGCTGTCATGGCAACTGGAGTGATTCATTGTGCTGCGAGAAACCCGGTAAACACACTTTGATTAAACTCTTGAGAAGGGATAGGAAAGAATCTTCAAAGCCGATTGTATGAACTGCACAAAGTTTTTTTTTCTTCTTTATTACTCTCGCTTCCCTCCCGTCCCCACTGGGGACAGCGGGTTTGGAGGATGGGGAGAGGAAACCTTCATGGGAACTGGTTATCCGGCCCGAAACCCTCGCGTTTCTGGCACGTGGTGGTGGCTGCAGTCCAGGCTCAGGGGCTTGTTGTTCCCGGTTTCAGGCAGGTGAGGGGCAGGGAGGAGCCGGCCACGCAGCCGTGGGGCTGGCGGAGGTGCCTCGGGACCCGTGCGCTGGTTCCAGGCGTCACCGCGTGCCAGAGCATCGCTGAGCATCCCGGCGAGGGGCTCACCCACCAAAGCACCGAGGGCGGCTCTTCCCGGTGTAAACGGGTGTCACGAGGAAACCCGAGTCTCGTGGTGATGTGATGTGATCTGTTCTCATCACTAGGCAGCGTTTGGCACTTTCCCTATAAGCGGTTCTGTACTTTTTTTGAAGATCCATGGTTATTGCTCCTGACTTGGTTTGAAAACACCTCCCTGACACCAGTGAGAAACTGCCTGGTGTTTCCAGTGACTATTTCCAGTTTCTCGTAATTTTTCGATCTGCCAGTTCCCATGACATGGATCCATTTAATATTTGCCTCTCTGATGCTTTTTAAAGTGGTTTTCTATGAGACGAGATGTAGCACAAAATTAAATGTCTCCTGGAGATCTGTCACATTGTCTGGATGACACATGGACTGGGGTTGGCCATCCTGTTCGGCATCGCCCGTGAGACGGCCGTGGGGAGCCCTGGCTGCGGGTTCCTCTCCAGCCGGCGGCCGGGACGGGTCGGGCTGCGCTCGTCAGCTCCAGTCCCGCAGGCACCCGGGCGCTGCATCCACAGCACCCTGTACCCCAGGGGCTGCATCACATCCATGGGCCAGACTCTGCTGCTTTCCATCCAACATCCCTCCTGCTGCTGGCCCCTGGGAGACCATCCACCCCGCTCTGCTGAGACCCCCCTGGGGTCTGCACCCAGCTCTGGGGTCCTCAGCACAGGACAGACACGGAGCTGCTGGAGCGGGGCCAGAGGAGCCCCGGAGATGGTCCGAGGCTGGAGCAGCTCCCGTGCGAGGACAGNTGGCCCAGGGTGCCCAGAGAAGCTGTGGATGCCCCATCCCTGGAGGGGTTCAAGGCCAGGCTGGATGAGGCTTTGGGCAACCTGGGCTGGTGGGAGGGGTCCCTGCCCATGGCAGGGGGTGGCACTGGGTGGGCTTCAGGGTCCCTTCCCACCCAACCCGTCCTGGGATTCTGACTTTTTTCACATTTTTCCTGTTGGGGCGACCGGCAGCAGGACCTGGGGAGCTGGGCTGAGCCCCCGTGGGGAGTGCGGCTGCTGCCGGCAGAAATTCCCCCCACCACGTGTTCGAGACTCGTCAGAGAGCAAACGCATCGCGTTGCTATGGCAACAGGAAGATGTACAGGAGCCTGAAATTCTTGTACTTTGGACCTCAAATATTCCTCGGAAAAATATTCCGAGTGCGGCAGCTCAGTGCAGCTGGGAAGTGTGTTGAAGATGTTGGGTTGAGGGTGACAGAGGGGTGAGGATCACCCCGATTCTGAGCCGCCGTTGAGCTGCAGCACAGACCTCCGTCTGCTTTACCCGTCCCCCTGCTTTGCCCCTACACGTGCACCAGCGTGGGCTGGGCAGTGTCACCTCCGGGTTCCCCGCTGGATGTTGCCACACGTCAGACACACTTTAAGCCTCAGGATGGAAGTGGATTCAATAAACAAACTTTATGAAAATGTGTTTTTCCTGAGCTGCGGTGAGCAGAGCTGTGGCTCCGCAACAGAGCCGTCGTCCCCTGCGGCCGCGTCGGGTTCCCCGTTTCCTCTCCTTCTCCCTCTGCAGAGCTGCAGGAGTTTGCATCTTCAGGGGGTTTCTTGAGGTTCCTTCTGCGCGCTCCCCAGGGTTGGGTGGGGGTCAGGCAGGGCAGGGGGCAGCTGGTGGTCTGTTCTGTGCGTTGTATTTTCTGGGCTTGCACTTGGTGAAGCTTTAGCTTTATGCCTTCTGTGCCTCCAAAACAGAAGAGCAGGCAGTGACCGGGGCTCCTGCCAGTGCCAATGTCCCATGTTGTCACCTTCGAACTGGGCTGGCGGATGGAGATGGGCTGGTGACGTCCTGGTGGTGGCCCTGTGCCCCCTGGGTGTCCTTGCCGGCGCTGCCTCTCCCTCCAGCAGCGCTCCCCGATGCTCCCCGAGATGCCACCTCCAAACCCTCCCCACGCCGGGGTGCACGGTCGGGCTCGCCCGTCCCGTGTGTTCCTGGGGCCGTGCAGGGAGAGGAGCTGGATGCAGGCGTTGCTGCATCCTCTGTTCTGGCCATTGCCCCCTCCTGCTCCAGCTCCGCGCCTTTCCCATCCCTCCTGCCCTGCTGCCTTCCCGCCCGAGCACGGCTGGCCGACGCCAGCTGCACGCCCGGTACCTAACGCCGCTTTCCCCGTCTCTCTTGCAGTGCCTTTCAGAGAAACCCCCAGCTACACGAAACGGCGGCGGATCCTGGGCGCGGGCAGCCTGTCATCCCCGCGCGTGCTGCAGCGCTCGGCCAGCGACAACAACCTGAAGGCGGAGAGCCGGGCGTCCTACTCGCCGGTGCCCTCGCTGCGCAGCTTGCCCCCCCAGCTGCTGGCGCAGATGCAGGAGGCGGCAGCGGGGACGGCGGCGGGGGACGGCAGCCTGGCCAGCTCCGGCAGCGCCCGCAGCGCCCACAGCCGCTCCCCGTCCCTGCAGCGTGTGCAGGAGGAGAAGGAGGCTGACCTGCCCACGCTGCGCCGGAGCAGCCGCGGAAAGGCCAGGTGAGGGGCCGGGGGGGCAGGACCCTGTGCCGTGGGTGACGTGTGCCGTGAGACCACCGGAGCCCCTGCGTGGGGCTGGGGAAGGATGGGGGAGCCCATGGGAGCACCGTGTCCCCCTCCATCCATGCACCGTGAGGATTGGGGCTGGCTGGGACCCGGAGCGGGCGCCGGGGGGTTTTCCTCAATCTCCTCCCCAGCCCTTGGTCTGATTCGTGTCTCAGAAAAGCAGCGAGTGCATCAGTGCCGTGTCGCTCGTTGTTGCTAGGACAATGGATGCATCTTGAGGTGGCACGGTGCAGATGAGCCAACGCCTTGCGCGTCCCAACCGACCGGCGGGTGCTGCGGTTATCGGGGTTCTGCCTACGGGACCCGGGGGTGGCCCGGCTCTGCCGACCCCACCCAGCCTGGGGGTGGCTGGTGGGTGCCCTCACCCAACCTGCTGAGCATCGGGTGGTTTTGGTGGCGTGGGACCGATGTGGAGCCGTGCTCTGCTGCTCCCCATCGCTTCCTGGCCACCTGCAATGCCAACGTGGGTCTGGCGCTGCCGCTGGTGCTGGAAGCCGGGCATGGGTCCCCGTCCTGACCCAGGAGTATGGCGGCTGCGCCCCTCCAATGGCAGAGGGGCTGCTGGAGAGCCTTCGTGGGCGAGGGTCCCTTTGGGGACGCCTGGGGCCGGGCGTTGCTGTTGGAGGTCCCGTTGGCGGAGAGGCGACATGGACGGTGGCCGCGGCTGATGTGAAGCAGCGTCTGCTCAGGGAGGGCTAACGAGAAACCCCGGGACCGCGCGGCCAGAGCAGGGGTTGGGGAGCGGGTGCCAGGGCTGGGTGGGGGCTGTCGGCACCGATGGCCAAGGAACGGGTTTAGATCTGAAGAACCATCTGCGGGTGGCGGCTCTTTGCAGTGACTGCAGCAGAAACAGCTTCGAAGCCCTTTGGGGTGTTCTAAGGAGTTTGGGGGAAAAGAAACATGTCGGTGAATAAAAAATGATGAAAATCTAGAATTAGGTACTAGAAGGGAAAAGGTTGAACTACTCGAGTACCCGCTAGGATTCTTGACTGTCTCAGGAAGCGTTGCAGGATGGTTTCCACCCAGCTCGATGGAGGTCTCTGCTCAACGTGCAGCTTTGGTACAAGATGCGGCGATGTCAGGTGGCCTCGTGGCATGATGGGTGATGACACAGAGAACAGACTAGTGCCTCGGTCAGAGTCAGTGATGGTACCTCTGGGTGCTCCCGGTCAGCAGGAACGATGCTGAGTTAAAGGGTTTCGGAGCTGCAGTGAGAATGGTCAGGAGCGAGAAACCCAAAGTCTCTGCTTTTGGGATTTAGAAGAGCGGGATTGTTACCTTAGAAACGAGATGAATAGGAGGAAAAGTGTTAAAAATATTGAAAATACCGAATGGCTTATCAGAGGGGAACAGGGAACCTCTGCCTGCTCCCCGGCACAAGGAGAAGGGACCCTGCAATGGAACGGTCGGTGGGCATGCTCCAGCCCAGCATGGAGCAGTGGTTCCTCTGCACCCCGCCCTCAGCTCGGGAACTCTCCGCCTCGGGAACCTGCTGAAGCCAGAACCACGGTGTGGTTATAACAGTGTTAGGAGGCTGGCGTGGGGTAAAAAAAATGCTGCAGGCTTCTATAGTCAATAAGATTTTGGAAGGATCCTCAACATTACCTGGAGCACCTGGGGGCGAGGCAGCTGGGGCCGAGTCGAGCCGTAGCCCGGCGGGCAGGTCCTGGCGAGGGGAGAGCGGGGGCATGGAGATGCTGGGGATTTGGGGTCTGCTGTGGGCAGCAGCAAGAGGAGAGCTTGCGACAGGGGGTCTCTAGTGCTGCTGCAGGAACTGGTGCTCAGCAGCCGGCGTGCAGTGCTGCCGACCCCAACCCGGGTAGCTGCCGGCCCCCCCCCGGCCCTGCTGGGGCTGGGAGGAGTGGGACGTGCTGCGGGCACGGGCTCCTCTGTCGTGGTGCACAGACCTCTGAAATACCCGCCGAGCCTTTGCGCCGGGGCTGGCGGGCGCTGGGCTGAAGGCAGCGGGGAGGCTGCTCCTCGTGCGTCCGTCGCAGCTCGGCACGTACCTGGAGGGGGCAGAGGAAGGCTGCTGCTCTTCCTCCTGGGGGTTTCGGCGTGTGCCCCCTCTTCTGCCTCCTGCTTGTGCAAACTCTTAAAGGCTTGCTGGAGGTGGCTCAATTATTCCTAGCCACGTGCATTTTATAGAATGTGTGTATGAATGTGCGTTTTACTCCGTTATTTTCAGATGCTTGTGTGTTTTTGCAGGGATGGGAGGATCAGGAAATTCATTGCACTGAGTTCGAGGCAAGCACTAGCCACACGTGTGCAGCCGGCGCGTTCGGGGGCTGGTGCGTGCCAGCGGGTTCAGAGCTGTCGGGAGGTGGGGTGCTCCGGCCATGGGGCTCCTGGCGATGCCAGGGGAGGCTGCCACCTCGGCACTTCCCGTGGCTGTCTCTGTGTCACCGTCACCCCGTGATGGGGTGGGTGCCGCTCTCCGACTCACACGGGCTGACATCCTCTTGCGTTACAGACGTGTGCTCACGAGTGCTCAGAGCAGCTCATTAACGGCGGTATCTTGTTTGACCCGGTATTTGTTGTTTGGCCATACCGCTCTCCGGGTCGGTTCCGATGTCTTTGTGCAGTTTGGCAGCTTTTATTTCCTCCGGGGCTGAGCAGGGCAGCGATCCCTATCGTGCCCGAGTGCTCGGTTCCTTCCCTGGGACGTTTCATTTTGAAGCCAGAAAGCCTTCGCTCTGTGCGAAGCGACAAGGCGTCTGTAATCGCGCAGAGTCCGCTCGCGTCTGCTTGGAAAAGTCTTGCAGAAAAAGGGATTCTGGGTCAGATTTTTATTAGAGGAAATATCGAGAAAATTCAGTGTCTGCAGCGTTTCCCTGAAATTCCTCATTCTGAGGGCGAAAGCTCCCAGCAAAATTCTGATTGTTTTGCAAATTTATTCAGGACGGCAAAGAGAATTTAAATGAGAACGAGTTTTTTCCAGGAACGATGCACCAGAAGCACCTCACGCACCTGTGGGCTGCCCGGCGCTGGCACTCGCCCGTGCTCCCAGCAGGGGCGGTTCTGTGTCCGTGCTGCTCTCACGACTTCAGCCACGCCAGCGGTCCTGGGGCAGGGTCCTTCCGTGGGCTGCGGCTCCAACCTCCGTGGAGACTGAGCGGGGGTCCTGGCTGGCCGGGGGAGGCTGAGCGGGGGTCCTGGCTGGCTGGGGGAGGCTGAGTGGGGGTCCTGGCTGGCCAGGGGAGGCTAAGCAGGGGTCCCGGCTGGCTGGGGGAGGCTGAGCGGGGGTCCTGGCTGGCCGGGGGAGGCGGAGCGGGGGTCCTGGCTGGCTGGGGGAAGCCGGGTGGGGGTCCCAGCTGGCTGGGGGAGGCTGGGTAGGGGTCCCAGCTGGCCAGGGGAGGCTAAGCAGGGGTCCCGGCTGGCTGGGGGAGGCTGAGCAGGGGTCCCGGCTGGGTGGGGGTCCCGGCTGGCTGGGGGAGGCTGAGCAGGGGTCCCGGCTGGGTGGGGGTCCCGGCTGGCTGGGTGGGAGCACAGGTCTGACCCCAGCACAGGGGCGGTGGGTGCGAGCCCGAGGTGGACGGTCCCTGTGGCGAGGGATGGACCACGGGCGGCACGGGCAAGGCTGCAGGGAGCCTGGAGCAGGGGGTCTGGGGGATGCCGGAGGTTAATCTCCCCAGTGTGGCTCGGGTGAGCCTCGCACACGTGTCCCCAGATGCCTCGTGGTGGTCGGCTGCCTTTGTGCTCACGATCTGCTCCTGGGAGCGAGCCCTGGGGGTGCCGGTGCCGATGCCGTGGGCTCTGAGCCCCCCGGTTGTGCTGTGGGTCGCCGGGGTCCAGGGAGGAGCCGCGGGAAGGGTCCGACCCCCAGACCCCTGCCTGTGCCCGTCCTGCCGGTTCTTGGGGAACCCTGGTGAGGGACGAGCCGCCGTGTTTTCCTCCCTCCTGCCTCCCTGTCCTCGCCGCTGGGGAGTTTCCGATGCCTGGAGCGGACGGTTCTCCCTCTGGTTTGCTGCGCTGCGTTTACTCTGCGTAGGTCGGGCGAAGAGCTCGCCTGCTGCCCCCTCCCAGCCGCTGCAGATATCTTCCCGTGTTTTCCTCCGCGTCGGCTCTTGCCCCCCAGTGCCCTGCCCTTCCCAAAGGTGGGTTTTCTCCGAGCTCCTGCCGCGGGTCCCCTGCAGCTCCTGCCGTCCCACGCCTGCCCGTGCCCGGAGCACGCCGCAGCAGCAGCGCGGGGCGGCAGCTGGATGACGCCGCGTGTTTTTGGGGCTGTGGTTTCGACAGCTCATCCCATTGCGTTGTAGGGAAGGGTGTGATGCATGACTCACAGCGGCATGTGATGGCCTCCGCGGGATTTTCCCCCTCCGAGCCCATTCCACGACCAGCGTTTCCCTCTCTGTATCCGCGCGCAGCTGATGATTCCTGCGCAGATTTAGTGCCTCCAGTTAATCAGGAGCCGTTTAAACCCTGCTGCTGTTCCCTGGAGTGCTTTGCAGCCCCGTTTCCCTGCCTGTACCTTTGGCAAGGACCTTCTCTGAGCCATCGTTTGTTTTCCTGAAGGAGATACTGGCCCGGGTTGGACCCGGGTCCCCCCACCCTTGGCCCTGGGTCCCCCCACCCTTGGGTGGGGAGGCAGCGGGGGGTCGTTCTCCCGCCCCGTGTTGGGTGGTCTCGGGCAGCTGTGGGGCTTTTGCTTCCTTCTAGGCAGGTACAAACACCTGGGCTTGTTATTTGTTCCAGTGTTTTGGTTTTTTTTCCTAAGAAGTGAAGTTATGGTATTTCTTCAGCTTTTTATTTCCCCCCTTTTTGGTCGTTTTCCTATTTCCCACTCTTTTGGCTGCACTCTGTGTAACAGGAGCCTTCAAAGATGACCTTGGCTGTTCTTAGATTGCTTCGATCTCTTCTTAAACCTCCTTCCAGATGGGTAGTCAGGCACATCCAAATATCCTTAATTAATTCCTGCTCCTGGTTTCCAGGTAGGAGCTTAACTCCCTGCCTCTGGGTGATCTGAGATTCAACGACAAACGAGTGCTGAGCACATCGGGCTGTTCGGTTTCACCCGCCGCAAGCTTTCCCTCTCTGCCGTTAGCCAAAGGAGCACCAGCGACTACCCGCTGCTCCCGGGGTCTTTTTCTTGCTGCCGGGGTGTTTACGGGATTAGCTCCTGCTGCTCTGCCTGGTGGCCTTTCCTCGCCTGCTGTCCAGACGTTTCCCTTGGCGCGTGCGTTTCCTTTGCGTCTCTCCGTGGCGATCGCTCCTGGTTTCCAGTTTACATCAAGCGTTTGAGGTCAATTACTCTCTGGTTTCTTTCTTTGCTCCTTCTCCATCCCTCGTGTTGGGATGGGTCTGAAGTGAGTTTTCCTTTGCCTTCCCCATCACGGGCTCGTGCAATAGTTTAGGCTGGAGGGCACCTCTGGAGGCTCTGTCCCACCCGGGGTGACCTTTCGGGAGACCTCAAACGCGTGGCTCCCATCTCGCTGGTCTGTCTTGTGCTCATCCTGAGACGTGCAGAACCCTTGTTCTGCGATCGTCCCTCCCAGCCTTACCTCTGCCTTCACCGTCTCAGCTGCTTGGGATCACAGCACTGAGAGAGCTTCTGGGGCTGTTTTCTGCGCCTTCTCTATGAAGATAAATTGTCGTGAACATGGTCCCAGAGCTCTCTGGACAGTCGGTGGCCTGACCCTTCCCCAGAAGATCTCTGGATAAACGGTCTCTTGTTATCCCTCAGTCCCACGAGCTGGCATCGCAGGGCACTGCGCTGGGTCAGAACGATATCTGCTGAGCCCGGGATCTTGCCTGAGACCTGCCCTGGGCACGTGCCGAGGAAACCAGGGGTTATCCTCGCTGCTCCCTGAAATTCCTCCTCCTCTGGTCCCAGCTGCGAGCACCCTGCCGAAGGGGCGGTGAGCCGCTGGCTCTGGAGCCCTGGTCAGACACATCCTCTCCATAGCCACTGCCTGAGCTCAGGGCTCTCCAGCTGCAGGTAGATCCAGAGCATCCTTTCCTAGCACCTCCCCGCAGCGTTCTTGGCTCCGTGCCACCTTGAGCAAACATCTTTCTTCTGGAATGGCTAAAACTGCAGTTATTGCATCAGCCAGAACCGGGGGATTTCATTTCTAATATTCTTGACCTCTCCTTGGGGGGCTGAATAAAATAAATGCCTTGTCCCGATCTCTTTTTTTTGTATTATTACTTTTAACAATATTAACTGATTCCCTATTCCCAAGCTGTTTTAGTCCTCGGCAATGTGAATGAGATCTTTGCCCTAAGAACTAAGTGCCTGGCTTATTTATTTTTTTATTAAAAGCCTTAGACGATTTGTTTTCCTGGCTTTTGGAAGGGTTAGATCTGTTTGATTTGTTCTGCCCACATCAGGGACTTGAGAAGAGATTGCCACAATTTATTTCATTCTCTCCTCTGCGCCTCGGTTTTCGGCTGGGCTGAGCCCCCTCCGCGTCTCGGCTGCAGCCTCAGTCCCCCTGCGGCGGCTTCTCGGGAATAAATCCCTGGGGGGACGGTGGGGGGACCCGAAGGTGGGTGGTGCAAGGGCCACCCCCTGCTCTGGGTGCTCCTGGGCTCGCCGGGCAGCTGGGTGGAAACCTGTCCTTGGGAGCTGCTTGTACTGGAAGCGTTGGGTTCGCTCCAGGCAAGGAACCGGTTGGGTAAAATGGGGTCTGAATGGAGGAGACTGGCCTGGTGCTTCTCCTGGGCCAGGGATGAGCCAGTTAACGGGGTCTCTGACGTGTGGGAGGGCTGGTGTCTCGTCACATCCTCCACCAGTGGTCATTGGGGGTGGATGGATGGATGGGGTGTGATGGGAATGGGTTGGGAGGAAAGGGATTGGGAGAGAATGGGTTGGGATGAAAGGGGTTGGATGAGGTGTAGGGGCAGAAACATCGTGTGCACCCATCTCGAGCAGCGAGGCAGACGGTGCTTTGTGCAGAACCACGCGGCGAGGAGCCCGGCAGTCCCCCGTTGTCGGACCGGAGCCCTCGTGCAGGACACACGGGGTGTTGGCGAGGGAGCTGCAGCCCTGCGGAGCAGGTGGGGTTGGAGAGGACATCTCGACGCTGTGGGGTCCAGCCCTCCCCTCTAAAAGAGAAAAGTGGGCTCCAAAAACCTGGCAGCAAAGCAGCTGGAAGGGACTCGCCTCTTGTAGCCGGTGTGCTCCTGCTCCTCGCCGAGGGCTCTGGCTGCAGCTGGGGTCCGGCTCCAGGAGGGGCTGGGGCAGAGGGTGTGGGAGCCTTGTTGGGGGGCAGCCCCTCTGCCAGGGGTGCAGGAGCCTTGTTGGGGGGCAGGCCCTCTGCCAGGGGTGCAGGAGCCTTGTTGGGGGGCAGGCCCTCTGCCAGGGGTGCAGGAGCCTTGTTGGGGGGCAGGCCCTCTGCCAGGGGTGCAGGAGCCTTGTTGGGGGGCAGGCCCTCTGCCAGGGGTGCAGGAGCCTTGTTGGGGGGCAGGCCCTCTGCCAGGGGTGCAGGAGCCTTGTTGGGGGGCAGGCCCTCTGCCAGGGGTGCAGGAGCCTTGTTGGGGGGCAGGCCCTCTGCCAGGGGTGCAGGAGCCTTGTTGGGGGGCAGGCCCTCTGCCAGGGGTGCAGGAGCCTTGTTGGGGGGCAGGCCCTCTGCCAGGGGTGCAGGAGCCTTGTTGGGGGGCAGGCCCTCTGCCAGGGGTGCAGGAGCCTTGTTGGGGGGCAGGCCCTCTGCCAGGGGTGCAGGAGCCTTGTTGGGGGGCAGGCCCTCTGCCAGGGGTGCAGGAGCCTTGTTGGGGGGCAGGCCCTCTGCCAGGGGTGCAGGAGCCTTGTTGGGGGGCAGGCCCTCTGCCAGGGGTGCAGGAGCCGCGCCGGGGGCAGCCCCTTGGCCAGCCCTGGCAGGATGTCTTCTCAGGACAGAGTCCCACCTTAAACCTGTGAGTAGCCACCCGTGCCGCAGAATGTCTCCGAGATGTGCTGCTCCCCCCGTGCACGCCAGAACCCGCCTGGAGTCACGGGACAAACGCCTTTTGAGTTTTGATAAACCAGAAGGGAATCCGAGCAGCGTTCGGGTGAGGTTACCTCCCTGCCGGGAGCGTTTGTCTCTGTAACAGCTGCCTCAGCGTTCCCATCTGAAGGTGTGCTGTCGACGTGGGTACTGGCGAAGCTGTTTTGACGGCACGGGGCTGGGGTGATGATGGGGACGAGGAGCGAAGGGCAAACGGGAGATGGGAGCAGGGAAATATATAGAGACAGTCAATCCAAGCGGAGCACTGACCAGAGCCAGCGCTCGGGGGCTGAGAGCTCCGTTAGGTTTCCCCTCGTGTGAGGTTACCGGGCACTTACGGGCGTGATGCAGAACAGCACCCTGAGCGTTATCCAAGAGAAAATAAATCATCCAGGTGAAGGATGGCTGCTGCAGTGACAGCGGTGCAGCAAGGGCTCGCGCTGGGCTGGCAGCCTGCCGGGGCGAGCGCCCGTCCCTGCCCCGACCCGGGCTGGAGGCTGCCCTTGGCGCGGGGTCCCAACGCCTGCCCCGCGGCGGGCTGGGTGGGGGGCAGAGCCGTGCCCCCCTCGCTCCCTGCCTCCCCGTTGCCGGTCGTTATTTTGTACTGGAGGAAGCTGTGAGACTTCAAAGGCCGATGGAGTTAGTTGATAATAGAGGCAGCGCGCTGCAGGGAGACTGTTCAGGGAGCTGCTGCGTTTCGCTGGGTGTTAAATTAACCGCAGTCCCACCGGCTCCCCGGGCAGCGCCGCCGTGAAAAATCTGGGCTTTTTCATGAGGACTCGCTCATTAAAATACAGATCAAAATGTCAGGATGGGTAAAACGGGCTGGAAAACAGTGCCAACAGCCTGTCGATGCTGTTGGGTCGCTCGGTGGGATGTTGTGCTCTGGCTGGGGTGCAGCCCCTCGCCCCAGGTGGGCAGGAGCCGTGCCTGGGGGGGTGGTCTGCCAGTGGTCCGGGGCCGTTTGTCCGGAGGAGGGGGATCATCAGTGAAACTGGGAGGAAACGCGGGTTCCCCCACAGCCAGCTGCACCGTGCAGCTCTTCATGGCGATTGTGCTCGTGGAGATTTTCTCTCGTGGTTCACCTTTGCCGTTTGACCGGCAGCTTGCTGGGGAGGAGGATGTTTTTGCTGGGGAGGAGGATGTTTTCTCTGGGCTGTCTCACTCCTGCAGGCTCCCCAGGGTGTCCAGTTCCCCCTTGCAGGGGTCTCGGTGGGGTCTGAGCGGTGGTGGCCACATGCTGCCCGTGCCAGCCCATGGGCTGGGGGGTCCTGGGGACATCCTGGCTGTGCCAGGGACCGCTGGCATCCCTCCTGGTGCACTGCTCCAGGTTCATCGCTGGGATGTTATTCTCCCAGATGAGTTTTTTGATCCATGGGATATGTCTGCTTGGGGCTCTTTCTTTCCTCTTTTAATTTTTTAATGTATTTTTAAGGGGTCTGCAGCCAGGGGGTCTCAGTGTGAGTTTCTTGTCCCTCGTTTGTTATCAGAGCAGCCCCTGCTCCTGTCCCCGTGCCCATGGAGGATGCTGGGGCATTCCTCTGTCCCCATGCAGGCTTGGGGAGCGGATGTCCTTGGAAGACCTGAGGTGAATTTTGTCATCGATGGGTGTTCCTGGCAGGATGTGAGCGGCCACATGGCTCCGAGCAGCGGCTGGGGGTGATGGCAGTGCCCGGCGTGCGGGCGAGCAGTGCGAGGCTCTGCCGGTGTCAGCAACCCGTGCCTCTGGGCAGGGACCTGGAGAGTAGACAGGGATGCGGAGCGGTCCGAGCAGACAGGGATGCAGAGCGGTCCGAGCAGACAGGGATGCGGAGCGGTCCGAGCAGACAGGGATGCGGAGCGGTCCGAGCAGGCAGGGATGCGGAGCGGTCCGAGCAGGCAGGGATGCGGAGCGGTCCGAGCAGGCAGGGATGCGGAGCGGTCCGAGCAGGCAGGGATGCAGAGCGGTCCGAGCAGGCAGGGATGCTCTCCCAAGTGGAGGTTTGCCAGGAAGGAGGCTGTTGCAGCAGCCAGCAGGATTGTGTGCTCTGGTGCGGTGCCCGGGTGCGTGCTGGGCTGGTTCCAGCGACACATTTTCTGGGCGGTGATGTGTCACGACTCCTAACTCATGCCCATCTGCATGTTCTCTGTGCATCCAGCTGCTCTTCCCAAATGTGTTTCCTCCTGTCCGGCATCGTCCAGCTGTGATCTCCGAGTGCTTCATGTGGGAATGAGTTCATGCTCTCGGCTTCAGTCCTCGATTAGAGGCAGCCGCAGGACCACTGTGCTTTGCTCCTGTCCCCGAGGAGCTGCAGGTGATGTCCCTTGGCCCTGCTGCCGTGTCGCCCGCCACCCTTTGCTCTGTCTCGGTGCCGTTTCAGCGCTGTGTTCCTGGGTGCTGTGCTTACGGCCGCTGCCCGATGTGTGTGAGTGTCCTCCCAGCCGCCCCGGGGAGGCATCGCCCCCCGTGTAGGTACCGCCAGAAACCAAACCGGCAGTTTGGCAACGTAAGAGACAGCAGAGCGAGTCACAGCGATGTCCTGGTGCCTTTGCATCCATAGTGGCACAGTCTGGTCCGAATCGAGCGTTCCTGGGCATCCAGCCTCGGACAGGTCTGTGCAGGCAGAGACGCGTGCGGTGGATTAGCGGGGGCCTGGCGATGCTCGTGTCTGCAGAGATGCTGGAAAGAGTGGGATTGAGCAGGGAGGATGTGATTTAATGGAATGATTGGTCCGGAGGAGCCACAGAACTGGAAGTCTGTTGTGAGCGGGGTGGAGGCACCCGTTTGTACCGATGCCCTCCCCGCAGTGATTCCCTGGCGGTTCTCGCAGCGTCGCTGTTTCTGTAAGTGTGAGCAGATCCACGTTTATTTATGGATGACAGATGTGCTGGCAGAGCGGCGGCTGGTCAATACTGACCGTGCTGCTCGGCAGGGAGCTCTCTGCTCCGGGATGCTGCAGAGCCGGCTGCCCTGGCGCGGCACGAGGATGCTGCGGTGCAGGGAATCGTCGGTAGATGCCTTCGGCTCTGCCAGTTCGGAGTATTTAAAGCTGACACTGGCTGCAGGGCTGACTCACAGCAGGGACCGAGACTGGGATGCTGAATGGCAAAGGCAGTCATTACTGCCCGCCCGGTAATGAGCCCGGGGAGATGCAGCAGAGGGATGCTCTGGCCGTGGCAGGAGGACTGCTGCTCACAGGAGCTGTGGCCGGGGCACTGCAGCTCCTGTCCGCGGGGTGTGGGAATTGCTAACGGGGGGAAAACTGCCTGTGTGGGGGAAGGTTATTCCTGGCTTGCTGCTCCGGGGTTTTTATACCCTCTGCTGTCTGCATTAACCTGCCTCCCACCGGTGGCTGCGCAGGCTGGGCTGCAGTCCTGGATCCCGGTTGCCATCTCTAGGGCTGTACAGCGCTTAAACCCGGCCGAGCCGCGGGTACGAGGTCACAACACGCCCGCACGCTGGCCAGTGCCCCCGGTGCTTCGCTCCCTCTGGTGCTGCAGGAGGGATGCTCACCCTCAGCACTGCTGTCCACAGCACTGATGTCCCGGAGCAGAAGACAGTCGGTGGTGCCGGGGGTTTTCCCGAGCATGGGAGGGACAGCAAGAGCCCCGGCACCGCGTACCCCCGTGCGAGCTGCCTGCACCCCGTGGGGGGCAAGGGGCCAGCAGAGGAGGGGGTGGTGCTCGTGGAGCCTTCTTCAGCGGGGGTTTCAGCTCCAGGACAGCTTTTAATTTTATCTGAAGATGGCCAGCTTTGAGATACAGGCGGAATATGGAAGGCTGGTCTATCGTCCTGTTTTTCACCTGCTTCTCCCACACCCGTATTGTGCCGCAAGGCCAGGATGACGAAGCATCTCCCCCTTTGCCGGCTCGCTCTGGCATTGCGATTCCTGTCTGCCTGCCTGGGGACGGCCCCGGTTTGGCAGGAGCGTGGCCCTGGCTTGGCCAGCGCGAGCTCCGGATGATGTGCTGTTTTGGGAGGGTCGTTAGGCTGCACCGCTGGGACATGAGGCTGCAGCTCCCGGCCACGCGCGGTCGCTTGCTCCATCCCAGCGAGGGCTGGGTGCGGTGCTGGCGGTGCTGCACCGCGCCTCTGGGCACCTCTGCTGGGACACGCAGCCAGGGCGGCTCGGGAGGGGTAAAGAGCCACTCGGGTTAGGAGGCTGGGCTTCAGCCCAAAATATCTGATATTTTAGGAATTTAATGTCTTGGTTTAATGTCTGCGTGGCTCATAACCAGCGCGCAGAGGTCCTGCTGTAAGGCTGCCAAAGGCACTCGGGACCCCCGGCGCTTTCTGGCATGAGCCGTACGGACCAGCCCCGTGCGGACGCAGCGGACGGATCCTCGTCGCGGTTGCAGCGATGCGCTCGCTGTTCGTTACACCTTTCTATAGAGCTCCCCGGCCGCGGTGTCTGCGCCCCGGATAGGACCACGCGTTATGGCGCGGCGTGAGGCTGCTGGTGTCGCGGGGAATCCAGCGCTGCTGGCACGGGGCAGCGATCCCGGCTGTTGGAAAGCCGTCGGGTTTCCCATCTATGGAGCTGTTCCTTTCCGGTGGGTAGAAGTCTCGCCAGTGGCATTTGCAGAGCGAGACTGCTCGTAGGGAGGAATTTTGTAAATCTTTCTGTTAAAATGTCTTCCAATCTGAAATTTCCACAGTTTTTCATTGCTCCTGGCTCAGTTTCAGTTAAAATAGACCAAAATTTTTAAAATAAGGCAAGATGAAGGAAGAACGGTTGCAATATATTCTTTGAGCAGACGTTACGCTTCTAAAAAACCCCAGCGTGGCAGAAAGCTAATACTTCACATGGGTGTTAGCAGCGCTTAGAGGAAATTAATTCTGATTTTGCATGGTAGTAGGGATTAGGAAAATCAGGTTTTGCAGTTGTATGTTTATTTATAAATGGCAGTCTGCTAAATCAGGGTCCTATGAATGCTGTCGGGGTCCAGGTCGTGTCTCTACAGGGAGATTTGCCTCGGCTGCACGTCCCCTCTCCTGCCGTCCCTGGCTGTCCCTGGCCCCAGCACACGACACGGACACGCAGCAGAGCGCCGATTAGTGAGCCGCGCGCGGGTCCTTGTCCCCGGCCGTGCCGTGCGACGGTGATGTGCATCCGTGCCTTTGGCCGCTCTAAGCGCTGGGGCTGGCGGTGGCACTTCTAGCTCGGGGTCCTGGAGCAGACCCTGAAATTCGGAGCGTGCCTCAGAGCGGGGCGGGAGCCCTTTCTGCAGCACTTTGCTCGCGGAACAGCCGGGCACAGACGGTTTGATGAGCGCTGGAGAGGCCACCTTGGGTGCTGGGGTGTCCCTTGGGCAAGGTGACGCTGCTGTCCCTGGGGCATGCCGTGGACCCGGCACCGGTGCGGCGGTGATGGGCAGGCAGCGGAGGTGTGCGGCTTGGCACGGTTCTCACGCCAGGCTGGCGCTCACCCTGCGATCCCCAGTGCTGGGATGGGAGAGGTGGCTGCAGGGCGTGTGGACGTTCAGCCTCATCTTCTGGTGCCTCTCTGGGGGCCGGGGCAGGTTTTGTAGGGGCTGTCGGGTCTAACTTGCCTTCTCCTTTGGGGAGCATCTGTTGTTGTTTGTACATCGGCGCTGCGCACGGCGGGGAGAGCGAGCGCCGGGCACCAAGCCAGCGTGGAGCGGAGCGTTGGGCTAGCAGATGGCAGCAGAAAGCTGGGGCTGTGATGGTTTCCCACTCCCACCGAGGGCTTGGGCTGTGTCCTGCCCCAGCCGATGGGCAGGGGAGTTCGTGTAGCCGTGGACAGCGTTGCCTTTGGGGCTGAGGTTTGCCCAGGAGTGAATCATAGAACAGAATAATGAAGGTTGGAAAAGACCCCAGGGATCATCAAGTCCAACCACCAACCCAACGCCACCCAACCCACCGACCCGTGTCCCCAGGCACCACATCCACACGGTTCTTGGTAGAATCATTGAATTGTTAAGGCTGAAAAACACCTTAAGGATCAAAGCGTGACCCTTATGTCCTCCTTCGTGCCTTCTTCTGCGTGATCTCTCAGACCCNCTGGAAAAGACCTCAAGGATCAAAGTGTGACCAGACACTTGTGCCTAGTGTGTAACCCTTATGTCCTCCTCTGTGCCTTCTTCTGCGTGATCTCACACCTCCTTTAACCCCGGGATTGCTGGAGGAAAACACCTCACCTTCAACCTGGAGCCCCCAGCACCGTGCTGGTTTTCTGCGCCAAG
This sequence comes from Syrrhaptes paradoxus, assembly GCA_013400615.1. NCBI lineage: Eukaryota > Metazoa > Chordata > Aves > Pterocliformes > Pteroclidae > Syrrhaptes > Syrrhaptes paradoxus. The sequence goes on along the minus strand of VZTO01009447.1, from coordinate 125,744 downwards.
CCTTCCCTACCGACCGCAGCAGGCGCAGGGGTGTCTGCCCTCGGTGCAAGCCGTCGCCTTCCCAGACTCTGGGGTTCCCCCAATTGTAAAATTACTCCTTGTGCCTGGGACGGTTTTGGGTGCCGCTGTGGCTGCCCTCGTGCTGCGGTGTCCCTGGAGGGGGTTGTTGCCCGTTTCAGTTTTTCCCTCTAGAACAGACGCGATTGTACTTGCCGCTCGCGGAGCAGTACAGCATCCTTCCCTGGCTTGATAACTTTGTTAAACACACGTGCTGCTGCTCCGCTGCTGTCGTGAGCCAGCTCCTGTGGAAATCTGAGATGAAGGTTTTCCAGTGTCCAGTGCTCTGGGGTTCACCTCCACTCCTAGGTGTTGATTTCCATCTCACCTGTCCACTCACCGCTCAACCTTTGCGTTGCATTCTTACCAAAAACCAAGGCAGAGCATGAATTTAATTTTTTGGGCTATCTCCCCACCGCTCTCACCAGGTAGCACCTCCCCTCTTTTGTCCGTGCTCTTTTTTTCTGGCTGCCTGAAGGGCTCTTCCCCATTTGCTTTCATTTCCTCCGCAAGGTTTTCCCCGGACTGGCTGCTGCGGTTACACAGTCCTCGTCTTTTTGCTGCCTCCTTGCACCAGAGTCCGTCCAGATTTTTATCTGCCTCCTGTGCTCCCCTTAATTAGCAGCATCTCGTGGTGCGGCTGTCGAGGGCGGGGAGCCGGGCGGACGGAGCTTTGGTTGGGTGCTGTGGAGCGTTGGGCTGGTGGTTAATCAGCTCGGAGCCAGGCTGTTGCTGCCCGTGTTGCTCTGACCTGGCGTCTGCAGCGTGTTTCCGTTCCCACCCGCGGTGCTGGAAGCGTGATGGAAAGCTTCTGGCATCCAGCGTCTGCTGGGAGTCGCTGGCAGCACGCATGTCGGCTCGCGTTAGGCGTGTCGCGGGGATGATGGGTTGGGTCTGCGTGTGGTTTCCATCCTCAGGCCCCGTCTCCCTCGGCGCTGGAGCTGACACGGGTTTGCTGCGGCGCTGGTGGGAGTTCCTGCGCGGGAGCCCTGCCGGGGGACGTGCCCGCCGGTGTCTCCGTGTGCCGGCGGAGCTGCGGCTGCTGCTGGGGCTGCGGCTGGGATGGGGCTGGGATGGAGCTTCCCAATCCACTGCGCTGGAGTTTGCTCTCTCCTCTCAGTTGTAGCAGCCTGGAGGATGCCTTATGGAGGACAAAGAGCTCTGCACAGGTCCTGACACACGCCTGGAGCACTTGGCCGCTTCTGTCACCCTGGGTGACACCGGCGTGTCTTGGTGCGAGGGGCTGGCTGAGAGCTGGGACCAGAGAAGCTGCCGGCCTCGGGGGTCTGTAGGCGAGCTGGGAATGGAAATGGGGCTTGGTGGGTGTCACCCAGCGCAGTGTCACCCAGTGCTGTGTCATCCAGCACCATGCCACTCGATGCCATGTCACCCAGCACCGTGCCACTCAGTGCCGTGTCACCCAGCGCCATGTCACCCCATGTCATCCCAGCTTTGGATTTCCAAACGGACCGACTCGATCTCCACCTTCTCCGGGTGCTCAGCACCCCCAGGGTGCCCAGAGAAGCTGTGGATGCCCCATCCCTGGAGGGGTTCAAGGCCAGGCTGGATGAGGCTTTGGGCAACCTGGGCTAGTGGGAGGGGTCCCTGCCCATGGCAGGAGGTGGCACTGGGTGGGCTTTAGGGTCCTTTCCAACCCAACCCATCCTGGGGCTCTATGAACAGACAAACCAAAGCCCGTCTCTATGGACACTGCTGCGTCCTTGCCCTCGGCCCCTGCGCCAGCGCTGCCTCCAGACCGACCCCAGCTCCGGGCAGGGGACTGCTGGCACTATGCAGTCGGCTCTGTGTGTGCTCTGGGGTGTTGTCATTTCCTCCATCCCCGTGCCCAGAGCCTGCTCTCGTGCTGCTTCGGCATTTCCCTGGCACGGCTCGGCCGAGTCCTTCCAGGTGGAACAGCTTCAGCAGCTTGTGGCCCCCGGGGGTTGTTTCGGATGGCTTCACAAGGAGGAAGATGGAATGGAAACTCCGCAGGTCTGCTTTGCCTTCCTCCTAGAGTCCCGTTGAAGGTATTTACATGCTCTGGAGAGCCTCCTGTACCCTGGCTGCCAGGCACGTCCCGCTCTTTCCATCAGCTCTTCCTCCTAATCTGATTCACGTATTCAAGAACCGGTTCTGAAATTCAATCAGATCCCTTTCCAGTTGCCTAATACACCGCAGCAGAGTTTTTATTATGGAGTTTATTAAATTATGTTGTTCCCTTCGCATCTCTTAAAGGTGCCGTTCTAGTTTCCCATTTTTTTCCCCGAGATGAATAACCGCATCACCTGCAAAACCCCGTAGGCGGGACCGCAGCGGTCGGAGCTCGGGGTGTGTTTCATTCACCGTCCCCACAGACAGTAGGGTCTGACAGGCTTGTCGGCTCAGGCAGCTCAGCGCGGTAACGCTTTCCGACATCCTCAAATCCGCTGTTTTGCTGCTGGCTGATCTGTCTGCTGGAGTGCCGGCGTAACTCGGGCGCTGTCAGCTGTGCTGGTGCCCGTGGCGGTCCCAGGGTTGCTGTTCACAGGCAGACCCGGTCTGGGGGGTTTTTGGGGGGTCTTGTGGAGGGGAAGGTCCCGGAGGATGCCCGGGGCTGGTGCTGTCTGTACACTGACGGTCCGCGGTGTTTGGCGAGGAAGCAGCCCTGGCACCGCTGTGGCAGGAGGGTTTTATCGGCGTCGGAATCTGGAAGCTTAGCCAAAGACAAAGCGTAGATACTATGGCGACAATCTACTTGAAGAATTACCGCTGCTGATAAGCGATGTCTTCCCCTCAGTTAAATCCCAGTTTGTATATTTATAATCTGCTTATCTCAATTCCCTCTGCGCTGCCAATTGAATGTGGCATCCTGCTCCGCTTCCTACAGCAAACCCGTCTGTGGCGTGGCCGTGCACAGCAAACCGCTCCTGCCCTTCACCCCAGGCACGGCGAATTTCCTTCCCCGGTGAAATTATTGTCCCTGGCAGGGAACGGGAGCCCCCGCCGCCGCTGCAGAGCCCCGGGAGCTCTCCCTGCAGCAGCTGGGGAGGTGCAGGTCACTGCGGTGCCTGACCGCGGCGATGGCTGGACCAGGAGGGCTCGCCAGCGACGTGGGGGTTCCCCAAAATCCTGCTGCTAACGTGGGGATCAGGGTTACCATCAGGGTGCTGACACAGGCTGTGCTGCTCTGGAGCTGTGGCTTCCCCATCCTCGAGGGATGTGCTGGGGTGACCCGTTGGTGTGGCCGGGGTGCTGTGGGCAGGCGGGGTGCCGGCAGCGGGGCCGTGTTGTTGGGCTCCAGGGTGGGGCTGGCTCAGCCCGTGGCACCCAAAAGCCTTGGCTAGCCCGGTGGGCAGTGGGGAGGGGGTCCTGGGTGTATTCTGCTACCCGGGGGGCAAGCGCAGCAAATAGGCTTGAGTTAGAATCGCAGAATCCCAGGATGGTTTGGGTGGGGAGGGACCCTAAAACCCACCCAGTGCCACCCCCTGCCATGGGCAGGGACCCCTCCCACTAGCCCAGGTTGCCCAAAGCCTCCTCCAGCCTGGCCAGAGTTCTCCGTGTTCCCTGCTGTCTCTTTGGGGTTTGCAGTCGGTGGCTGGCGTGGAGCCTCGGCAGAGACCCGGGGCAGGGGCGGTGCGTGGCGGGTGGTGGCACAGGTCACCCTTTGTGGGAGCGGCCGTAGGTTCGGTACCGTACAACCTCATTTGTGTGGAAATGAGCAGATCCTGCTCTGCCGGAGAGCGGCGCAGAGCCGGCTGCTGGCACGGTGCAGGAGCGGTGCTGGCGGTGGAGGGGGCCGGTACAGCACGAGCGACAGGCAGCGGCGAGACGAGGGTTTGAGAGAAGCTGTGAAAGCGGGCGAGGAGCTCCCAAGGTGTGGAGGCAACTGGAGGGTGGGAGCAGCTGGAGGTGGGGAGGAAAAGGCTCTTCCAGCAGGATGATGCTCAGACCTGGGCTGCAGACCTGTGTTGGGGGTCCAGCTCCTGCAGCTCACCGAGAGCTTTGGAGGTTTGGGTTCGGAGGAAGGAAGGAAGGTAAAAACAATCAGTGAAAATCAAGTTTAGTGCCCAAGCGGGTCAGTCCCCAGCAGCAGCTCTGCCGTCCACGCCAGCCCCAGGACGGGGGCCAGCTGGCAGGTTTGGGGTCAGACCACGGGGATGGGGGCTGTGCCGGTGCCCAGGTGTCTCTGCTGATGTGAGAGCATCGCTGGGGCGGGAGGACCCGCTCGGGTGCTTTGGTCGGGGCTAGAGGCTGCTGAACCCCCAAGATCCAGCCTGCTGTGGGTGAGGAGGGGGTTGCAGGGGTGTGAAAATGTCCAATCTGCAAAACATGCCGTAGGGAAAGCTGGGGCAGGGCCGTGGGGGTGTCGGAGGAGGGAGGTGGGGACACAAGGCAGCAGGAGAAGACACTGCAGGAGAGGTGGACCTTCCAGATGTGGCTCCATGAAGGTTGAGGCGATGAGGGGAACCGCTGCACCCCTCAGAGAAGTGATTCTGGGACAAGTGTCCCCAGGGGATGGTGTGAACCTGGGGAGCCTCAGGGCTTCAGCAGCCTCCCCCAGGCTGTGTCACCCCCTGTGCCACCAGTCCTGGCCCACACAGGGCAGGACAAGGTGCTTCTCGGAGCGTCACGCTGTTCCCATCGCCCGTGGTTCTCCGCAGCCTTGGAGTGGCACAGGCAAGCCCTGCCGCCCCTCTGCAGCGGGCAGTCGTGACGGCACGGGCAGGAATCGCCCGCGGTCGGATGTGGTCGAGGACAGCCGCAGTCTCCTCCTGCCTGGCCAGGGCACGTGGAGGCTGGGTTCATGTTTTGCAGAGCTGGGAGGATGCACTCACGTTTGCATGTGCCTATATATTACATATAAAATGATTTATTGTGGCTTGCCCTTCATAATCTGTGATTGGGGTTTTAAGGAGCGTGTGCATCCTTTTTTACCATCACTGAATCGATTCCTCTCAGATTTATTTGCTACGTGTAAACGCAGAGGTGAGCGCTGTAGACGGACTCTGTCGGGGCAGCGGTCGCCNATAAAATGATTTATTGTGGCTTGCCCTTCATAATCTGTGATTGGGGTTTTAAGGAGCGTGTGCATCCTTTTTTATCATCACTGAACTGAGCCCTCTCAGATTTACATTTGCTACGTGTGAACGCAGAGGTGAGCGCTGTAGATGGACTCTGTCGGGTCGGCGGTCGCTGTCTGATGTGACGGCGCGTGTGCCACGGTTTGTTCTGCCGCAGAATGGGGCACGGTGCGGAGGTGAAACATCAGTGAGCGGTGATGCAGGGGTGCAAGAGCAGGGGGCTGCTGAGCGGGGAAGTGCCGGGGTGGGAGGAGGCCAGGAGGGAGGAATCATCGGGTGTTGGTCTTGTGGATGGTCTCCAGTGTTCTCTCGAGTGTCCTTGACACGAGAAGCACGCTCTTGAACTTCACCGAGGATATACAGGTGGTGCTTAGGAGGACCGAAATATTAGGAAGAATTTGAAGGGCAGGAAAGGTAGAAATAAGACAAAGCAGTAAGCCAGCTGTTTTAAAAGATAACAGCACAGATTTCTGCCATGAGTGCATAGATGCTTTATCTGTTAGAAACAATAGAGGAAGACGTTTGGGAATATTCATCAGAAGATGATGGCCAGCGTCTGTTGTGACATGAAGGCGGGTGCTGACATCGTTGTACAACATCCCATAATTTCTTATCTCAAGTACTGTGCACTGTTCATCGTTACAAATACTCAGAAAAAGATGAGCAGAAGCTGCAGCAGAGGAGCGCTGCCGCTAGGGCCGCGAGACACAGGGGTGACCATCCTGGGACCAGGACCCCTGTGCCCGGATCCTGTCCCCAACGACAGCGGGCAGTGCATACGCCGGGAAAAGTCACAAAATGGAGCAAACGCCCTGGAGCGACTCCTGTGACGTATTTTCCCATAACTGATGGTCAGCGGCCAGCGGGGTCCCGCAGACAACGGCTGCCTGTGGATCGCCATTGTCACTGACCGGCGGTGGATTGTCCTTCATGAACGTGTCGATCACCATTGTCATTGACCGGCGGTGGATTGTCCTTCGTGAACGTGTCTGCTCCCTTTCTGAAGTCGTCTCTGCTGTTGGGGTTCATAACATCGTGCGACACTCGGTCTCTCAGCCGAGCGAAACGCCGTTTCCCTCTTGTGTTAAACTCCGTGTCCCTGCCCCGAGGTTGGCTAAACCAAAAGCACTGGGAATGGGCTTGTTTATCCCAAAGAACTGGAGAGAGATGTGATCAAGCGTCAAGGATGGACAAAATGAACAGAAGTGAGAGACAGCGTTGGCACAGGTACAAGCTGTGTAATCTTTCCATACATCACCTTGGATCTGGAAAGTAAAAAGTGACCCTTGGAGCTTCAAGGAGAGTTCTTCCAGTAGGAGCACTTTGAGTCGGTTGTTATCTCCTGAGTCCTCCTGGGGTCAGGGTTGGCACCTTTTGTACCTCATGGCTGTCGGTGGAGAGGTTTTTGCCCCAAGTTTGCTCAGCCCGTGTAAACTTTCCTTTCACAACGTCAGGCAGGGAGGATTTCCCAGCGTCCCCACTGTATGTCCGTAATTCCTTTTCTCTGGGTGGACCAGCCCCTCCCTGCCCCGTTTGACACCGTCGAGTTCCTGCGGTGGGAGAGCCCGTGACCAGCAGATCCCCGTTGGCCTCAGTCCCAGCCCAGTTCCACCGATCTCCGCCGTGTCCTCCCAGTGTTCTCCTCCCAGGCTGAGGATGCTTTGGTTTCGAATTATGGAATCACAGAGTGGTTTGGGTTGGAAGAGACCTTTGAAGGTCACCCAGTCCAGCCCCCCTGCGATGAGCAGGGCATCTTCTCCTTGTCCAGAAGCCACCTTTGCTCATCCTGGCCCCAGTTCCTGACCCTCCTCCAGATCTGCAACAGCCTTTTGGAGGCAGGAGACCAGAACTGGACGGAGATCCACAAAGATGGGTTGAATCTTCCCAGTAATTCCTGTTTGTCCGTCTGGTCTTCAGACCGCCTCTCGATTTGGCAAAGAGCACGTTGATGGTGGTGTGCCATTCCTCTCCCAGAAGTTTTTTAAAAATTGCTGTCCTGTTTGCCATGTTCCAGCGCTGAGAGCAGGTCTGAGGGACAGGCTGTGCACCCCCGTTAGCTCAGCTGTGTCGAGCCGGAGATCCTGGTGATTTCCCACCGCCCCGCTGCTGGTTTGTGTTCCTGTTGGCTCCAGCTGGGGCAGAGTCTCTGGTCGCCGTCAGGCAGGACGAGCTCCAGCGTGGGGCCGTTGCCAGGCTCAGTCTGATCTGGAAACAGAGATGGTCATTTTCAGTTTGTTTTTCCACTATGGCTTTATTCTCTCTGAGCACTTCTTCTATACCTCGGTTATCTGTTGGCCCCTGACAGGTTTTTTATTCTGGATGTCTCTGAAAAAGGCCTTTCTGGTGTTCAGGCTTTCTGCACCTTATTCTCCCAACTCCCATTTCATCTGCACACCCCACCACCACCCCAGTTTAACAAAATAATGCATGATCCGTGCTGGTTTTTCTCATTTAAATGCAACTTTGCCTTTTTGGCTGGCATTCCCTGCTTCTTACAGCTTCTTATACCCTCACCAGCCCTGCTGTTCTTTAGGTCTCTGAGTCCCTCCTGGCAGGGGGTATGTGTCGGAGCATCTGACGAGGTGTCTTGAAATAGTCTCCAGGACACCCGCGAAGGCTTGACTTTTAACTGTGCCTTTGAGTTTCCTATTACCCAAATTGAATTTCATGAATGTTGAAGTCCCTGTGATTTAAACCGAGTTCAGTGGCGTTGACTTCAAGAGGAGAACCCAGCTATATCGGGGTCAGTGTTAAATAACAACTCTTAATTAATGGGATTACGAGCTGCAGCACGCTCCCCGGTCAGCGCGAGGTCAGGAACGCATTTCCCCGCGCTCGGTTCCCGGCCTGGCTGCCCCACTGGCCATGCCTACAGACACAATCTGGCCGTTGTGCCCCGACAGGGTGTTTGCTCAGCCTGTGCAGAGTTACCGGCGTGTTCCTTCCCCTGTGCTCGCTGACCCCTCAGATTGCACCCGGTGTCCCCATCTCCCTGGGTGGCTGGAGCGTGGTCCCGACCCGGTACCTGTCCTGCCGGAGCATCAGCCGCGGCAGGTCCTCGTTCCGTGTTGGCACAGCGAACCCTGAGCTGTCGGCGGTGCCGCACCTCCTCCCCTGCCAGCGCCCGGCCGCCTTCCCGAGTGCTTTGTGCCGCTCCTTCCCGCTGCGTCGTTCTCCCACTGCGTTTCCAGTGCACCCTCGTTCTCCCACTGCGATTCCAGTGCACCTGTCGTGTCGGTATTTCTGTTAGAAATGGGCATTCTGCTTCTCCTGCCTTATTTCTTACCTGTCCAGCTCCTGCACAGGGAACACATGCCTTAGTCTGGGCTTTCTATTTTTCCATTCTGTTTTTGCAGCTGCCCTCCATGGTTTCACATCTGGTTTTTGCCAGCTCCTGTCCTGTCTCTTTACAGCTTCACCCCTACAGCATGACTCAGCCCCGAGCAGGTGCTTTGCAGCGTGCGCTGGTTTCCCCATCCCCGTAGCTCGAGCTCTCCGGGAACCCTGTTAACATTCAATCCCAGCAGCTCGCTTCCCCCACGGTTTGGGAGCAGCGTGCCTCTCCTGCACCGACATCCTACGTGCAGAGTTTCCCCCGGTTTCTGGTCAGTACGCATCCTTCTTTTTACACCGTTTTCTCCGTCGTGCAGTGGGGTTTTGCCTCCCTGCTGCTCTCTCTGGCTCCTGCGGGTGTTTCGGAGAACGTTAACGTGCAGGTCTTCATCTTCTGCTCCCTAACAGCTGCCTCCGGCTGTGCTCTCCCACCCCTCCCCATCTCACAGACCAGGGACCTCAACCCGGGACCCTCCCCAGCGTGTCAGACACCCCCCGAGGGCTGCGATCTCGCCCGGTGGGACAAGTCTGCCTGTGTTCCCCAAACCCGGTCACCCCTGTGCTTGGTGACCAGAGCGACTGCTCTGGGATTTCCCTTGTCCGGCAGCATTTCCCCCTTCTCGAGCTTTATCCTTCTCTACCCTGAGACTTGTCCTGTCCCCAGCAGCCTCAAGGCTGAAGGCAGAGGGGAGATGGCTCCACGTGGTGGGACTCCAGCTCCCGTCTCCCACCTCCGCGGCTGAGCCTCCGCCTCGGCCAGATCCGCCGATCGATTCCGTGACCTCCCTGAACTGCTCACTCAGCATCTCACATCTCTGCAGGGTTTCGACTTCTTTCAGCCCTCACGTTGTTTTTGCTTTTGCGAACTCGTGTGCTCACATCCTGCACCTTCCGCAGCTCCGCGCGAAGCTACACTATGGGCACAGCCTGTCGTCAGCCATCCCTACGGCGCGAGGTCTAGGGTGAGGCTTTCCAGGCTCGGAGACGTCCAGAGCAGTGGTTCAGCATCCGTGATGAACTCCCCCTTCGACAGCTCCGGGCAGGCGGCTGCTCGGCAAGACGAGGGGAGCACGGAGCGAGCCGAGGAGCGACTTCGCAGCACAGAAGCCGGTTTGCAGCCGGTGCAGATGCTCGTCCTCGGGAGCTGCGCAGGGCTCCCGACACCCTGTCTGCGCAGCAGGTTGGGTCCCTTCACCCCAGCCCATCCTGGGATTCTGTGAAATCTCTTCCTTTGTGCCACGTGGGCCAGCACTTGTCTCTGATGGGTCTTTGGGCAACGACAGTTTTAGTGAAAGAGAGATTCCTGATCTGGGAATGAGTGACGTGAACCCCCAGGAGATGGCCGCAGCCACCCTGGGGTCCCCCGGAGGCCCTGTCCCAGGCTGGGGCTGGTCTCCATGTCTCAGGACCAGGATGGCCCCAGAGTTCTTGTGCTTTGCCATTCCACTTTCGATGCTGCTCTTTTCCAAACAGAGCCGATGCCGCGCAGGGACTTTGCTGTGACATTTCTGGGGTGTGCTCCACCTCGGTGCCTCTGCCGTCACCTCCAGTGCCGCAGCCCCAGGTGCTGCCGCAGCCGCCCTCCAGCCCCTCTGCTCTGCAGGGTCACAGCGATGGCAGCGGCTCCTCTCACGGTGCGAGGGGAGGAAATCGAGTGCTTCGGAGCAGCCGAGGGACAGTCCTCTGCACGCTCTGCCCATGCAGCTGACGACTTCTCTGGGTCCGAGGCGCGTCCCCTGTGCTCCCACCCGAGGGGTTCTTCCGAAGTTTGGGCAGGAGATAGAGCAGCTGCTGGCACCTGCCCCTGCTGCACCGAGGACAGCCGCTGATCCTCCCTCGGGGGACATTCCGAACCGGGCTTTGGCAGTGTGGGGTATGCTTCTGTGCAGGTCCCCGCTCCTTGGCCTTATTTTAATCCTTCAGCAGCTCAGAGCCGTTCCAGCAGCTTCTGGACTCAGCCGTGGCTGTCTCCCAGCCGCCGTTCCTGTGATTCAGGAGCTATGTGGGCAGAATGAATGAATACCATTTGGTCAAATTATTGAAAATCCCCATTGTGAGAGAGTTGGAAAGAAACCTACAGCTACCATCACAAAGACAGAAAATGACTGCCAGAGAGTGGGATCCGTCAGGAACTCTGGATTTCCAACGGCAAGGACAAAAGAGGGTAACGATCCGCGGGCGTTAGTCCAAGCGAGCTGTGGCATCAGCCTGACGGAGCTCGGAGTGACGGTGGTTGTGTTTGGAACAAACGCTGGTGTCGTCGTGCTGGCTCTTGAAACAAACCTTTGAGTGCTGGGATATTCCGCTTGACCGAGGCGGTGTCAGGATCGTCTTTGCTGGTTTCCCTCTGGCTGAAGGGTGCACAAGAAGGGAGCCTTGGGCTGAAGAATCCAGTAAATGCACAGGGGAGCACTGAAAAGGGGCCGAGAAAGGGCCGTTCTTGGGTGAGCTGGCCAAGAGGTGGCATCGCTTTCCTAAGGGAGGCAAAGCTAATGTAATTCACGGAGTTAGCCGCAGGCTTCCGATTAATAAAATAATGAGAACGGTGATGAGTTAAGCAAATAGAGACTCTGCATGGCTCAGCTGTAAGTCTGTAGATCTCTGCTGGTGTGTGCGCACGCTTACCCTGGTGTTCTTGGTGGTGCGTTGGGGTGGGTTTGGAAGAGCTCTCTGCGTGCAGCCGGCTCGTCGTGTCCGTAACGTGCGGTGTCTGCAAAGAGGGAGCCCTGCAGAAGCATGTAGTCCTTCTGGTGAGGGGGGCAAGAGGATGGGGGGATGTGTCCAAGGTGTTAAAGGTTTTATAGTTGAAGGCTTTGCAAATTATTTCCTTCTTTATGAAGTAGCTCCTGCCTTCTGCATGCGTGAGTTCCTCCATCTCTAGGAGCCACAAAGCCACAGACCTTATGGGATCGGAAGGTTCATGGTGCCTAAAGTAGGGAGGGACTGCTTAACCATCTCCTGTCGCTCTTGGGTGCCACTGACCAGGAGATACTGCTGAAATTATTGGGTTTTTTTTCTTTTTTTGCCCTGGAGCAAACTCTTTGAAATAGATTGTCTTGATCAGCAGCAGCTGGTGAGGATCCACCTGGCCCTTTGCCTCCTCTCACCGGGGAGGTGTGGGCTTTGCCCATCCTCTTGCAGCCCCCTCCAGTTACTGTCTGCTGTAAACTTGTCACACACCTTTATCAAAGCTAGGCTTTCTCTCACCTTCGTGAAGAGCATCCGTGTCGTGGTTTAACCCCGGCCGGCAGCTCAGCCCCACGCAGCCGCTCACTCAGTCCCCCCGCTGGGATGGGGGAGAGAATCGAAAGGGTAAAAGTGAGAAAACAGGTAGGTTGAGATAGAGATGGTTTAACAGGTAAAGCAAAATGGTGTGGGACATCCCTGGGGTCAGTGGGGGTCAGCTGTCCCCGCTGTGTCCCCCCCAGCTCCTCATGCCCCCCAGGCTGCTCCCTGGTGGGGTGGGTGAGGAGCAGAACAGCCCCTGAGCTGTGTGAGCCCTGCTCAGCAGGAACAGAACACCCCGGGGTTATCGAATGTGTTTCCAGCACAAACCCAAACCAGAGCCCTGTACCAGCAGCTAGGAAAAAAATTAACTCTGACCCAGCCAGAACCAGCACAAGCTGCCCGGGGGTGAGGCGCATGTTAATTCCCGGCAGTTGCCCGTTCCTGCATTTATGAGGCTTATCATGGGTTGTCCGAGTTCCTAAGGACTGTGATCTTGCAGGATGGGCAGGATTAGAGGCGTAATTTTCAGAAATCCCGTTATCCTCGTTGTCAGCTGATAGAACTATATTTTGTCTTTTCAGTAGGTCTGATGGAGCTCTACCCGGTGATATAAAGTGCTTTCAGCTGTCAGGGTGGAGAGGCACAAATCCAGCCACCACGGGGGATGTTCCTCTGGCTGGGATGCGCACGGAGTGCTTTAGAGAGTGAATCGATATCTGTGATTATATAAAGGGAGACAAAACCTTTTAATTAATTGGCTCTCTCGGGTTTCCAGTTCCGCTCCATCTTCTCCAGACAGGTTTGTAGGGCTGGAGCCGCAGCCAGGCGAGGTGTTGGCACTTGGGGCTGGTGGTTCAGCGCCTGGGCCGATCATTGCGGTAACGCGTCGGTCGCTGCCCGAGAGCAGGGAGCCCGCAGGACCTCGCCGAGCCGGCGCTCTGGCCAGCTCGCAGCCGTCACCAGCATGTCCTTGCAGCAGACCCTCGTGCCAGGTTTCTGAAGCATCTCAGAGGTCACGACTGCTGGTGCTGCTCAGCCAAACACTCGTCTTATGAGGATTTCCCCGTTTGCTTGCTGGCTACGTGGCCAACGTCCCCCTCGCGTGATGCCGCGCTGTGCTCTGTCCTCCCCGCCAAGCTCCGCGGCTCCTGGTGGGTGCCAGGATCTGTCCGAGGGCTCCGCGGCTCCTGGTGGGTGCCAGGATCTGTCCGAGGGCTCTGTGGCTCCTGGTGGGTGCCAGGATCTGTCCAAGGGCTCTGTGGCCCCTGGTGGGTGCCAGGATCTGTCCAAGGGCTCTGTGGCCCCTGGTGGGTGCCAGGATCTGTCCGAGGGCTCTGTGGCTCCTGGTGGGTGCCAGGATCTGTCCGAGGGCTCTGTGGCTCCTGGTGGGTGCCAGGATCTGTCCAAGGGCTCTGTGGCTCCTGGTGGGTGCCAGGATCTGTCCGAGGGCTCTGTGGCTCCTGGTGGGTGCCAGGATCTGTCCGAGGGCTCTGTGGCTCCTGGTGGGTGCCAGGATCTGTCCAAGGGCTCTGTGGCTCCTGGTGGGTGCCAGGATCTGTCCGAGGGCTCTGTGGCTCCTGGTGGGTGCCAGGATCTGTCCGAGGGCTCTGTGGCTCCTGGTGGGTGCCAGGATCTGTCCAAGGGCTCTGTGGCTCCTGGTGGGTGCCAGGATCTGTCCGAGGGCTCCGCGGCTCCTGGTGGGTGCCAGGATCTGTCCGAGGGCTCTGTGGCTCCTGGAGGGTGCCGGGATCTGTCCAAGGGCTCTGTGGCTCCTGGAGGATTCCAGGATCCGACCAAGGGCTCCGTGGCTCCCGCTGCACCTCATTGCTCAGGTCCCGTGCTAACGAGCTGGAGCTCTGGGCTGGGGCTGTCTGAGGAGAAGCGGGGAAGGCGAGTGACTCCCGTTCTCCCGTTGCCTCCTGTTTCCCGAACAGTGTGAATCTGCCACTAATTGGCTCTTGGTAGCAGGTGACTGTGCTGCTCTCATTTAGCTGTGCAGAGATGGTCTGAGACCAGAAGTTTCTCGGCAGACTGAGCAGCAAGCTTGATGAGCCGTGCTGCAGGAAGTGGAAGGAATAAAATAATTTTGCACAAGAGCCCGAGCAGTCAGCCCCGGAATTTCAGCCCAGGTCTGGCTCCTTACCCAGCTGGGGGGTGCAGGGGGAGGGTGGGGGTCCTGCTCTGTGCCTGTGGCTGGAGGGAGCCCCAGCAGTGGGGCGTAGAGCTCTCAATGTCAGGAACTGCCTCCTGGATTTTGGACAGGACCTGTGTCTTCTGGTCATTGCATCGGGTCTGACTCGGATGATAGCCTGGGCAGAGTGTCTCTGGAGATTTCTCCCATTCCTGAATTCAGGGTTGCTCCCAAAACAGCTCATTGGCAGCCGGGGGAGATTCCCCTGGGCCCCAAATGTGTGCGGGGGGGCACTCAGCTGGAAAGCAGCTTTGCTGAGAAGGTCCTGGGGGTCCTGGCTGACACCAGGTTGAACGTGAGCCAACAACGCGTCCTTGCTGCAAAGGTGGCAAACGGGGTCCTGGGCTGTGTCGGACAAAGCATCCCCAGCGGGCTGGGGGGGTGACCTTTCCCTTCTGCTCTGCACTGGTGAGGCCACCCGGGAGTGCTGGGTCCAGTGCTGGGTTCCCCAGTGCAAGAGAAGCTGTGGGTGCCCCATCCCTGGAGGGGTTCAAGGCCAGGCTGGATGAGGCTTTGAGCAACCTGGGCTGGTGGGAGGTGTCCCTGCCCATGGCAGGGGGTCGCACTGGGTGGCTCCCGTCCCACCCAACCCATCCTGGGATTCTGTGATTCTAAGACAGAAATGGACGTACGGGAGAATCTAGTGAAGGGCTCTCCACCGTGAAGATGATGAAGGGACTGGAGCATCTCTCCTGGGCTGAGAGAGCTGGGACCGCCCAGCCTGGAGAAGGCTCAGAGGGGTCTCATCAGTGAGACCTGCAGGAAGAGTGCAACAAGGATGGAGCCAGGCCCTTCCCCGTGGTGCCCAGTGACAGGACCAGAGCCCACGGGCACAAACTGACACACGGGAGGTTCCCTCAGACGTCAGGAAACACTTTTTGCTCTGTGTGGGTGAATGGGCACCGGCACAGGTTCCACAGGGAGGTTGTGGACTCTCCCTCCTTGGAGATGTTCAGAAGCCACCTGGACACGGCCGTCGGTGTCCCTGCCTGAGCAGGGGTGGGACGGGATGACCTGGGAAGGTCCCTGCCAGCCTCAGCGTTCTGATTAATTCTGTGAAAGTTTCCGAAGCGATGAAGCTGCTATTTTCTGGCTGGAGCTGGAATCCATCAAACCCAGTCTATTTCTGTATCTGTCAGCCACGCTCGTAGTAACAATTTGAAACTCCAGCACGGCGACAGCATTTCTTCCCAGGGATACGTAGTAAGTGCCGTAATCGGGAGGCAGCGTTTGGTTGTCAGTCAAGTTCTAACGGCAGCGGGTTACAGGGACCTGGTGGAGTTCCTCATCCTGCTGGTGCGATGGCAACCCTCTCGTCCCTGAACCCGGAGAGTGCTGCTCACGGAGGAGATCCGCGCCGCTGGGCGAGGCTGAGCCACCCGCGGCAGCGCGTGCGGTGGGTGCAGACGGATTCAGGACGGTTCCCCAGGGGCTCCGTGGCTGCAGAGCTGTGTGCGAGAGCACGGAGATGTTCTCGGAGCGGGAGGAGCAGCTTACAAACCCTTCATCTGTGGACAAAGTGAAAGGTGACTCCAGCACCAGCAACAGCTCCGTTAAGGAAAAAAAAAGGAAAAAAAATGAAAAAAGACGGAAAAAAAGAGAAAAAAGAAAAATAAAAAAAAAAGAAAAAGGAAAAAAAAGGAAAAAAAAAGAGGCAGCATGCTTTTGGGACTGGTGCCTTGTGGACCAGAACAATTTATCAGTGATACGGGCACTAGGAAAGGCCAACAGGTTAACGGCAAAGCTGCCAAATCCATTTAATTCCCGAAGGGTTTGGTTTATAGCACGTTTGGAAACAGCAGGAATTCCCCCATGCGAAAACCTTTCTGTTTCGTAAAGCAACAGAAAATCTGATATTCAGCTCTCGAGGGGGAGAAAATCAGGATCTGTAATAGGTGCTGATAATGTGCGAGACCCTCGGAATGCTCGCTGCCTCCGGAGATAAGCGGAGAGGTGGGAACTCAAATCTCGAGTTATTCCCCCAGCTCCGGCACCCGCCACATCCCCTGTCCTGCCTCCCGGGCTCGGACCGTGGCAGCGAACGGTGCAGCGCCCGTAAATCATCGGCCGTGCTCCCCGAAACCCGGCGTGCCTTCCCGCTCTGCTGGGACCCTGGCAGGCAGCAACTCCTGAAAGAAGGGAGGAGGAGGAGGAGGAGGAGGAGGAAGGCAAGGAGGAAGAGGAGGGTTGTTTAAACCTAAACCAAGAATCCTTCAGCCAGAACTCACCCGACAGAAGTGATTCTCTTCTGATCAGCCCCCTGAGAGCACATGAAAATTAAGGTGACCATCCTGGGTGTTGGGGGCTGCTCGAGGTGTTTGAGGTAATTGCGGGACTGCGGTGATTGGAACCCCCCAGCAGCCTGCGGCAGGGTGGTCTGTGTCCCCTCAGAGGGGCTGGGGCATGTCGAGGGGGTTGTTGTACGTGTCTGCTCCCGTGCGGGAGCTCTTTGGTCCCAGGATCCTGCTGGGACACCTCTCATACAGCGGGGGTCCATCACCGTCTCCAAGCACTACCGAGTCTGGATGCTTCCAGGGGATAAAATATCTGTAAGAAGCACGAGACACAGAGTCCCACCTCAAATCCATCTCGAACAGTTATTTTCAACAGGCAGAGCAGGTGTGAGACCCCAGGAACGTCACACGAAGGCGTGCCAGCAGGCGTTCGTACCCACGCAGAGGTTTGCAGCTGTGGTTCCCCAGTGCCCGTGGGTCTGCAGGAGAACCCAACCCCAGCACCGGGACAGGCAGCAGCCCCTCTGCAGGACCCGGCAGGAGGAACGCCGTGCCAGGCTGCTCGGGCTCCTGCCTCCAAAGAAACCTGATTTCAGGTCACCAGCTGCCCGAGCGAGGTGCTGGTTGCAGCAGGTGACACCGGGAGGACACGTCCTCGGTCTGCACTGGAGCTCATTCCAACGAGACGCGTCCCTCTCGCCGGCGTGCTTTAGGTGACCGATACCTGCTGCTGGGCTGGTGTCCCCAACACCATCCCCGGTCACTGCTGCGTGTGCAGCCCGGACGGACGAGTCTCCGGTAAATGGTCGTAACGGGAAAAGCCCTGGGACCACCAAGGGCAGGATCTCTGGTTTGGGTTGGAAGGACCCTGAAGAACGGTCTGGAAAGGACGGGCTGCTGCTCTCTCGCAGTGACCACGCTGATCTGAGCTGCTCCCCCTTGGCACCCCTGTGGGGAGGGGTCTCCTCAGGCATCCCGGCCGCAGCGCCCTGCATGTCTCGGAGAGGAGGAGGATGGGGGCATCGTGCGCGGCGGAATCACGACTACACTCTGGGGACATTCAGAAGCTTCTTCGCTGCTCATTAAACACTGCCGCGGCGGCGTTTGTTTTATTCATAATATACCGGCCGTCCTGGCTGAGGCTCAGCGGTAAGTTATGGATCCGGCAGCCGTGAGCTACGGCTCCGCCGGGCGATGCGGCGGCTGGAACGCGCTCCCCCCGGCATCAAGGTGCCCTGTGGCGCAGGGCGATAAAGCAGGTGAAGGAACACGGTGCCGGTGCGCGGGGAAACGTGCCGAGAGGTGCTCTGCTCTTGGCTGACAGAAAATGTAAAACCCATTCCAGGCAGTTTTTCTCACGTTTTCCTGTTGGGAATATAGGCAGAAATGTTCCCAGAGTAGAACTGAACCTGGAGCAGCTGCATGGCTGACACGGGTCTATACCGAGCGGGAATTAACACGAAATGTGGTTAAAGTGATTCATAGGATCACAGAATGTCACAGAAGGGTTTGGGTGGGAAGGGACCTTCAAGCCCATCCAGTGCCACCCCCTGCCATGGGCAGGGACACCTCCCACTAGCCCAGGTTGCCCAAAGCCTCATCCAGCCTGGCCTTGAACCCCTCCATGGGTTCTTTGTGTCACTCATGCAAGGACCAGCCAGCAGCAGCATCTTCAAAAATCGCGTGAAAGATGATGCAAGGTTCTGGCTGAGAAGATGCACGAGCGACGGTGCATAAACCTGCTGCGGTCCTGTTGGCGGGTGCCGAGGGGCAGGGTTGGTTTGGAGCTGCAGGTTCTGAGGCAGCTGCATGCAGCAGCACGGTTGGGAGCAGCTTTGGTGCCTTGGCAAGGACAGGGGAGGCTCCTGGACAGCAGCTTAGAGAAGCAAAATGACTGGAGGGGAAGTCCTGTGTGCCGACACGGGGGTCTGCATGGGCACCCATTGCAGCCAGCAGAGCTGGGGGGTGCACGGCCCCGGGCTGCAGCGATCCCACCGTGCGTGGCACCCCACTTGCATTCCCACCACCACAACTGCCCGGTGCTGCGGGTTAAGCATCCCCAGGCTGAGCATCCCTGGGCTGAGCATCCCTGGGCTCAGCATCCCTGGGCTGAGCGTCCTGGGGCTGAGCATCCCTGGGCTGAGCATCCCCGGGCTCAGCATCCCTGGGCTGAGCATCCCTGGGCTCAGCATCCCCGGGCTGAGCATCCCTGGGCTGAGCATCCCCGGGCTCAGCATCCCTGGGCTGAGCATCCCTGGGCTCAGCATCCCTGGGCTGAGCGTCCTGGGGCTGAGCATCCCTGGGCTGAGCATCCCCGGGCTCAGCATCCCTGGGCTGAGCATCCCTGGGCTCAGCATCCCCGGGCTGAGCATCCCTGGGCTGAGCATCCCTGTGCTGAACATCCCTGTGCTCAGCATCCCTGGGCTCAGCATCCCTGGGCTCAGCATCCCTGTGCTCAGCATCCCTGGGCTGAGCATCCCTGGCCAGACTGAGCGAGCGGCAGGGCGCTGAGCTGCGGAGCCGGCGAGGCTGCACGGAGCAGATGCTGCCGGGAGCTGCCTGCAATCCTGCGATTGCTGCGTGCTGCTCGTGACTGCTTCTAAAAACACAGCGGGGCCTGCTGGAGATCCGAGCTGGTCATTAATTCCTCTGCATTGACTAAAAATGATGCCGGAGTGACATTTAGCAGCATTGTAAGGAACGGGTAGCTATTTATCTCTTATTAAGTGTTTTCTCCCGTGAGGGACGGTAACTCGGCGCAGCGCTGGAGCAGCAGGCTCCTGGGCTGAGGCTGGTGGGTCACCGTGCGCGTCCCCGGCGTGACGGTGCCGTCACTGAGGCTGTGCACCTGCGGAGGGGGAGTTTGAGAGAGGGTTTGGGCAGCCAGTGATGCCGTGATGTTGGGGCGCAGCTCCTGGCTCTGTGCTGGTCTCCGTGCGGTGCCCATCCGCCGGCAGAACCAAGACGGCGGCGGTGCTCCTGGGGGAAGCTCGGGCTGTCCCCGGCTGAGGGACACCGTCCTCTGACCTGGGGGCACCCTGTTCTCCGGGGAGCGGCGTGCGTACCCCTCGGGTACAGCCACTTCTGGGGTGCGCGTGGGCTTGTCCTGCTGCAGCGGCCGGTCCCCTCCAGCAGCACCAGCATCACCTGCAGCAGCAGGAGGGTCTGTGGGAGGAGACCCCCCTGCACCGCCGTGCCCCCAACCCACCCGGGGGGCAGGAGGGAGGGTGGCTGGGGGGGGAACCCCATAGGGGCTGCGGGGTGCAGCCGTATGCACCCAGCAGGGGCTGTAAGCACAGAGCAGGGGGTCTGCAACTGTGGGTCCGGGGGTTGTAAGCACAGATCAGGGGTCTGCAGCGTGGGGTCGAGGGGGCTGTGAGCATGGATTCGGGGGTCTGCAACTGCAGGGCAGGGGGGGGCTCCAAGTGCAGAGCCGGGGGCTGCAGGGGGACCCACCGCTGGAGCCCCCCATGTGTAAGGTGCTGTGAGCGGGGCCCCTGCAGTGCGTGGCACTGGTGGGTCGGGGGGCAGCGGGGACCCCCCCCCAACACTGCCCCGGTGCAGAGGCACTGCTCCCACCCCCCGGGGCACTGCTCCCTGCCTGGGAGCAGGCGCTGGACACCCCCGCGCATCCCCCCGCCCCCAAACTACTGAACCCCCTCCCTGGCATTGCCCCCCCCCGAAACTC
>VZTO01009447.1:28916-99073 GCA_013400615.1 Syrrhaptes paradoxus | reverse complement strand
TCTGTAGGACCGGGGGGGGCGATGGGGTCTGTAGGACCGGGGGGGGGCGATGGGGGTCTGTAGGATGTGAAGGTGACAGGGGTCTGTAGGACCGGGGGTTGGTGGGGTCTGTAGGATGTGGGCTTCCCAGCTGTGCTCAGCGGTGGGCTGCAGCGTCGCTGGACGTGGTGGTATCTTGCCGTGTACACCTCTGGCTGTGTCCTGTATAAATATCTGACCTCCTTCTGGTCCCTGCTGCGCTCGTTGTGGCAGTTGTGTCATTAGACAGCTAATTATCCCTGATGTACAAAAATACCAAATCTTCCTGGTTTATAAGTACATGACTCTCCAGTTGCAGTCTTCTCTTGGTCCGATGCTCCCTGGAAGTTCTGGTTTTCCGCAATCCCACTCCCCCTTTGTACCCTGGTTTGTGTCTGCTTAGTCACACGTGGTTTGCCGTTGGCGTGCCCCGTTCTGTAAAGCTTTTCCTGCAATTAATCTTTGTATCCTCCTGATCGAGCCTGCTGCTCTCCTCTAACCCAGTTTGGTTTCTGTTACAAATAAATAGGTCTCTGCGGTCGCAGCCTTGGGTGGTGTCCAGGCGGATCCTGCATCGCTTTGGAGAAGAGGTTTAAGGAGAACGTAGGATTTACGTACCCTGTTTCCTTTTTCAAAGCAAATGAACTTTACAGAGTTTAGGAATATTAAATACGTGTTTAGCTCAGGCTGTGAACCATACCTCCCTTTTCTCTTTTCCGTGTTTATTCCGTTGTTAAGTGCCGGTAACAGCCCATGTAGGTCATGAATTAAGGTGACTGTACTTCAGGGGGGTACAGCTGGGGTTGCAGCTGGCAGAGGTGTGCCGTGCCTCTCCCCTCCCGGTTGTGAGGAGGGTGAGTGGGGTTATATCGGGAATTCCTGGCATCCCGCTCCCGGTGCTCCCCGCCATGGACCCGTGTCGTGCCAGCGGCTCCGGGACGGTGCCGGGACCTTCCGGGGCTGCGCAGGAGGACGGTTCTTGGCGGCGAGCGTTGAGCTGGACCCTGGCACCCAAGGTGGACCTGGCTGGTTGTCTGGGGACGGGAACAGACCCGGATGGTGGGGAGGGATGTGCTTTGGGGGGGCAGCGCTATTTAACGGGCAGTCGGGTCCGTTCGGAGCTGGCAGCGGCTTTGTGGGGAGTTTGAATTACACCAACTGCAGCAGCACAACCTCTGGGGAGACCTTCCAGTGCTGAGAGGGGGCTACAGGAGAGCTGGGGGGGCTCTGGGTCAGGGGGTGCAGGGACAGGTCCATGGGGTGCGTGAGGATGCTGGGGAGGAGAGCACCTTGTGCGGGTCCTGCAGGCTTTCTGGAACACTCTTCATGGTCAGTATCAATCAAGGATGGAGAAGGTCGGGTGCATGTGATGAGGGCTGCACAATGGGAAGAAGTGTCAGGATCTGCTCCAGTGCAAAGAAGAGACGGAGATTCCCTGAGGACACCCGGAACGAGCGATCGCTCTGTGATTATTCACGCTGCCACCGGTTGGCATTATAAACTCTATTTTTAGTAATCCCAAACTGTGGCTAGAAAAATTGGTCTGGCCTCAGATTTTCTCTCTGTGTAAAGTTTAACTTTGGCCACAGGTCAGGCTGCGCTCGGGCTTCTCGTGTCCTCTGGAGGGACCCGGGCGGTCGCAGTGCCTGGGCTCGGAGCACTGACCCCAGCCCCTTCCCTGGATGCCGTGGGGGACGTGCACCCAGAAATGTGGATAAACTGTGTCCTGGCGTCAGGGGTTGATCCCCAGAGCTTCCGAGGGCTCTTGGGTGCTGGTTTGGATCGGGCTCCGCTGGCTGTGTGTTGGGTGTAGATCTCTTGGTGCCTGTTGACGCTGGGTGGTTTTTAGGATCGCTAGGAACAAAGGTTCCCAGAAAACCCTAGATGCTGCGTTTCCCTTTTTAGCTTTATTTCTGTGAATGAGTTTCTTACAGAGTGTCTCCGTGTCGGCTTCACGGCACGGGGGACTCGGAATTGCTGGTGAAGCTTTTCCTTTGGTCCGGGGTCAGGAAATTCTCCGTCTCCTCCTTCTTGTTTTGTCTGCTGGGAAGGTCATTTTGAAAGAGATGGGAAGAAGCCAAGATGCGGCTGGTTGCTGTAGCCTGGTACGAGAATTATACAACCTCGTGGGACTGCTGTCTGTCATAAGTCCTGCTTTCTGCTGTGCTAAATTCCTTTGCTTGAGGTTAGGACAGGATTTTTCCACTGAGATCCTGGGTGTTGCAGGTCAACAGCATGGTTTCTGGATTGCCCGAGCTACTAAGCTTCAGATGTCCTGCGAAGACCAAACCACCCTTCTGGAAGTCAAGGTGTCATTGACAAAATATTCTCTGCTTGAGAATCTGGAGGAAAGAAAAAT
This sequence comes from Syrrhaptes paradoxus, assembly GCA_013400615.1. Taxonomy (NCBI): domain Eukaryota; kingdom Metazoa; phylum Chordata; class Aves; order Pterocliformes; family Pteroclidae; genus Syrrhaptes; species Syrrhaptes paradoxus. The sequence goes on along the minus strand of VZTO01009447.1, from coordinate 96,696 downwards.
TTGCAAAATGGAGGATTTAGGGACAACTTTGGTGTTGGGCAGAACAGAACCGGGATCTCGGCTTCTCTGCTGCACGTGGGAAGGACAAAACCAAGCGGCTGTGTGGTCCCCTTGCCTCCAACTTTCCTTCCCATTCAGGGGCACTGGTGGAGAGATTTTGCTTGCCTAGGGTAAAACAACTCCCTGAAACTTTTCTGTACTTTTTTTCTTCAGCATGGATTCCTCTGCCGGGGATTGTTAGTGCTCAAAATCGGTAGATTCTGACGTCCCTTCAGACGTCAGCGTTTCTCAGTACCCACCTCCTACGAAGCCACTCGTTACCCGCGTGACGCCAGCCTGGGGAGGTGACGAGGTGCTGGGAGAGCAGCCACCGGAGGTGCCGGGTTCGTTTTCAGGGACATCACGCAGGGATGCCGCCTGTCCCCTTGTGCCTGTTTCCTCCCCAGGAGTGGGCTCCGCTGCCTTGGGGGGTCCGCACAGAAGCTTCAACATGTTGGAGAGCCGTTAGGTCAAGACGACTATTTTCTGCCCTGTGGTGGATTTTTCATTCTTTCTTCACCTGCGTGTTTTTAGTGGAATTTCTTCTCTTTTTGTTAAGAGAAGGGTGATATGCGCTTCCCATGCCAACAGCGTTGGGTTGCGGAGTCAGTGATGGGTGACGTGGCCCCCGTGTCTCTCTGAAATACAACAGCATGAGGTTCTGTGGTGTGTGGATCAAATACCGTTTAAAAATCATATCGGCACCCAGTGCGAGGCTGGATTATTGCATATCGCCATAAAAATGATAGCGTTTGCACTTGGCGTCCGTGATGATGCGTTGGGAATCCTTATCAGCGTGTCACTGTCGGAGGGGGAACGTTGTTGACAAGTCAAGAGAACGAGATACCGTCAAAGCTCTCACCTTGGTAGGAAAGATCCTCTGCCTCCTGCTCCCTTCTGCTCTGGTACCCGGTACCTACAGCTGCACAGCGCGGAGACGGGAGGTTCCCAGCGGACTTCACTGGGGTGGTTGTGCTTGGCTTGTGTTCATCGCTTCGGGAGCTGGACCAAGTACAGAGAAAACGTATTTTCCACTGAGGGGCTAGCACAGGAATTGTCCTTTCGTTTTATTTCCAACAGGTTGTTCACAATGCCTCCGTGTCTATCTTGCGCGTTGCCTTTTGATGGACTTTTTCCTTGGAAGAAACATTGTTTTTTTTTTTTTCCTGAAGATACCCCCCTTTTAAATTTTTGCTTTTTTTTTTTTAATCGAACCCATGGTCCAATTTGTTCTTCATCCATTGGACGCTCTTCTATCACTGCAGTACTTACAGATGCAAGTTTTTGGGGAAAATGTAAAATCCATCAACTTCATGTGGCATTGAGAGTGCTGTTCAGAAGGTGTGTTGGGGAGGGGGGTTGTGCTCCTGAACTCTTCCTGGAGGTCCTTCTCCATCTCCCGTGCTGTGCCTGCATCTGCATCGCACAGCAGAGAGACGCTTCTCTTGAAATTTGCACTCGATGGTGTGTTTGAGAGCATAAAGAATCCCAACAGCATCCCCACGAGCGGCTGCTGAGCCAAGGGCTTGCCGAAATAGTAGCCCCGGTTATTCCCTCGCTGGGTTTCTTCTGGCGCGGCAGAGTTCTCCTGGACGCGGTGACATTTTCTGCTTGTTGACACGGGGAGCGCAGGACAAATACAAATGTCTCATCTCATCTGCCACATGCTCCTCTCCTTCCCACATCTGTCGGATGTGCTTTGAGGCTGGGCAGGCGCTGACAGCCAGCGTCGCCTCTCCGCCGTAAATCCAATTACAGCCGCTTTGCTCGAGCTGCCGAACGCTTCGCTCAGACTCCTGGCAGATGCTGTTGGGTGCTACCAAGCCATCTTCCTCTGAGCACAACCCGTCCCGCTCCCAGACCGCGGCAGAGCAATGAACGGTTCTTCCTTTTCCTTCAGTCCCCTCTTCAGCCCGTACTGCTGTGGACCGGGGTGCTGGCTCCAGTGCCGTCCCCACGCTGCGTGCCCCTGGTGATCCCTGACCTCCCATAGCTCCATAGGTCTGCTCTTCTCTGCTATAACTTGCTCGTGGCTTTTTTTTTCTAATTAAAAAATCACCCAGTGAAATAGCTTGAAATTTGTTTTAGGTTATGATGGATAATTTGCCTGTTCATATTTTCAGATTTTTGCATATATACGTGTGTGTCTCTAATTGTACAGAATCCCAGGAGGGTTTGGGTTGAAGGGACCCTAAAGCCCAACCAGTGCCACCCCCTGCCATGGGCAGGGACACCTCCCACCAGCCCAGGTTGCCCAAAGCCTCATCCAGCCTGGCCTTGAACCCCTCCAGGGATGGGGCACCCACAGCTTCTCTGGGCACCCTGGGCCAGGGTCTCCCCATCTTTCCTGGAGACCCCCCAGAAGTTCTGCCAGAAGGTCTCCCCGGAGCCTTCTCCTCTCCAGGCTGCACACCCCCAGCTCTCAGCCTGAGGTGGTCCATCTCCCTCGGGGCAGAGGCAGCTCTGGCCGAGCCCATCCTCGGGGCAGAAGGCAGCAGCCATGGACCAGCCGTGGGTGGCTGTTGGGTGGGTGTTGCTGGAGCCTCTGCAGAGACCAGCACCAACCGCCCAGGTCCTGGGCTGCAGATGGTGACGGTGGGGACATCCCAGAGCTGCTGTTGCGTTGGACGCAGCCGTGTGGGTCCCCTCTCCCGTCCGGGGGCCGTTGCGGGCGGTGGGAGCGAGGGGGTGGTTCACGTCGGCGTGTGCCGGCTGATGGGCTCAGCCCCACCTGAGGTCGGTGTCTAGGCTCCCCGCAGCCGGTGGTAAGAAATAGCTCTTCCAAAGGGCAATTTATCTCCTCCCTGGTTAGACACTTAAAATAAGCCTGATGAATCACGCTCCGAAATAGCCTATTTCTCTGTTGACTCGCTGGGCTGCAGACAGCCTTTTCGCCGTGGTTTCATCTGTCTTGGCCGTGAGCAGTGGCTCTCGCAGCCAGCGCAGGGCTTGGTTTGACTTCAACGGCCACTTTCCACCCAGAAATTGTTCTCTGCCACTGTCTTCAGCGTCCGGCTTTGGGGCTGTCATCGGTCTGCCCCACTCGCCCGTCCCGGGTGGGCATTGACCAAAGTGATGGGGTGTCTCTGGGAGCCAGCGAGATGTTCCCCAATGAATCCCGGCGCAAAGGCTGCTTCCCCGCGGCCGCAGCGTCCCTTTGCGAAGGGAGCAGGGGACAGATGTTCGCAGCGAACGCTGCCTTGTTCCAACAGTGGAGCCGCGTCTTTAGTCTTTCAAGGGTGAAGTTAATTAACGACTGGAGGAACCTGCCGGTGGGTCTGTTGCGCAGAGATCAGATGTGTTTCTGTTCAAGGCTTTCCCCTCCGCAGAGGTGAGGCTGGTGCTCTGGCAGTTTGCTCCCCAGGTGCAGCTCTGTTGTTCCTCTGCCTGGGGCTCTGCTGGCACAGGCGCTTGCTGGATAATCTGAGTCTTCAGCTTGGGGAGAAGCATGCCAGCAGAAATCTCTGTGCCTGACAGTAACAGCTTGCTTCGAATCCAGCCACATGTTTGCGGGTTAAATACGGACCTTGGGTCTGTCACCGTCCCGTGGGGTCTCCCAACGGTGCGTCACCGTCCCTTCAAACCGGGGTGTTGCTGGTGGGCACGATGGGTCATCCTCGGTGTGTTTGTTTCTTGTCTTGATGAAGAATTGCTAATGATCCACGTACCCTGCTCCTCGTTTGCAGCTCGCTGTCAAATCCTGTCTGTGTGTTACCGGTTCCTTTGAACAGCGTTTCTTCTCGGTGAGCTCCTGATTGACAGGGTTGAGGAAAACGTTGGGACAGTTGTTAGTGCCGCCTGCCTCAGCCCAGGCAGGAGATGCTGCCGTCTCCGTGTGCGCGTCGATAGGGAGCCGGGGAAGAGCTGGAGCCTGAGCGGAGCCGGGGAGGAGCTGGACCCTGGTGTGATGTCCCTCTGACCCAGCGGATCCCGGATCCCACCCGTGGCGGGGTGTCCCGGCGGATTTGTGGGAGGTTGGTGAAGTTTTGTTCTCTGTTTCTAAAATACAAGTAGCGATAAGAATGATTTTCTGGAATTTCAGAATGTTACCTCCAGATACTGTCTGGTTGGTTTTGACTTCTCAGACCAGCGGCAGTTTCCCGGGAGCGCAGGAGCTGCGGCTCCAGGTGGTTCCTTTGGGCTGCTCCCGGTTATCTCGAGCGATGCCCAGTGCTTGTACGAGTCCATGTGCCCAAGGGACGCGGGGAACCCCCTCCACTGACCTGCCGGGGGTCATCAGGGCTGAGTGTGGGTCAGAAGGAGGCATCTTCGGAGCAGGTTTTGGCCAGTGAACCGCAGTCTGTGGGAAGAGGCTTTCCCTTGGCGTGGACCCCCGCCGCCCATCGGGTGGAGGTGTGGGTGGGTGGCTGGTGGCTGTCAGCCCCGTGCCCAGCCCTGCTGGGGTCTGCAGGGTTCCTCCTCCGTGCTGGTGCCGGCAGGAGCCAGAGCAGCACAAATTCTCTCCTTGCCCAAAGCAGCAGCTCTCTTTAACGAGAGTTTTGTTTGGATTTCTGTTCAGCTCCCTTCTGTGCCCCGGACTCCTGGGTCTGCTGCTGGGATTCTGGAGACGCGTTTTGCTGAAACGTTTGATCATCGTCGTCCCTGAACGCGGGGGTTTCTCGTTAATTGTCTGGCTGCGGTGAGCGCCAGCACGGGCAGGGCTGTGTTGAATGGCCGCGTATCGACGGCGTGGTCCTTTGAGACTTCTGGGTTTTTTTGGATCCCACGATTCGTTTTTTCCTTTGAGGCTTGGCTGGGTAGGGTATCCAGAGGAGCTGATCCACGCTGAGACCAGTTAACCCACTTAAAGCCATTGTGGACTCTGACTGGGAACTGAAATAGTTCCTTTGGTTTAGTTCTGTTCACTCCCAAAGCTATAATTACGACAAAAGAAATTATATCCACTTTAATTCTGCATGAGAGCATCCACTTACAAATACGATTTGCTGTGACTAATGCGTTTCAGTTCAGATCACCGATATAAATTAACTCCTCTCTTTGCCCGTGAGAGCCTCGGCGTTGTACTGGGTTCTGTAACGGCGGCAGAGGAAGGGGCTGCAGCCGGGGGTACAGCTCGCTGGTCTGTGCAGAGCGCTCAGGATGCACGCACAGTGTTCACCAAAGTTGCTTTTTGCAAACTTCTGGACATACAAATGGGAAATGCAGTAGCAAGCTTACAGTAGTTTTAAAAAATAAACAAGCCTCCCCCTCTTTCTTTTAAAGTTTAATTAGGATATTCCTGGCATTGTAGATTCCTGCGTGCACAATCCCCTGGTTTGGTCCCCGAGCGTTGCTTTTCTCTGTCCTCCGGGAAAAACGCCTTTCCTCGTACTCCCCCGTCCTCGCTGAGGTTTCTGTGAGATGGAAATCAGACATGAGCAGAGTTACGGGGCACTGCCAGTACGGGTAAACAACGTAGTGCCTGTGTTCTCCTGGGTATTGACGCGCTCTTTGGGTTTTGGGGTGGTTTTTGCAATCCCTGGAGCACCGGACGGGCTTGGGGAGGTTTGGTGATGGCTGGAGCACCGGACGGGCTTGGCTCTTGCCTGGGCTGCAGACAGACCTGGTAATGTGCAGAGATGTCTTACTGCCCGACGTAACGGCAAAGAGATTTGGGGCTAAAATGTGTGTTATCGATGACCTCCAAGCCTGACCCGTTGGAGTTTGGGGATGGCGTGTTGGCCGTGCAGGGTCTGCCGTTCCCTGGAAGCTGTTAAATTAACAAGACATTCAAGTCCGATGCATTTCGGTGTGCGCTGAGCTGGCAGCTGTCCCTATTTACCTTCCAGAATTAGAAAATGCTTCATTAATTCAAGTCAGCGTCGTCCGGGTGCCTCCGCCTGACCTTAGTCGTGTCCCAGTTTTTGACGATGGGGGCACACGGACCTATTATTAGAGGGAGAGCTCAGGTGTGAGCGTGGCAGGCTGTGGCTGCCGTAGGGTTGGCGTGGGTGGGGTGACGGAGCCGTCCCCTCGCTGGAGGGGGACATGGGCTGTGTTCACAGCGAGGTGAGGCCGGCAGGTGGGCAGCTGGAGCACTGACGGCGTGGTTGCATGCTTTTGTGTCCTGCAGGAGCCTGGGCAGGTTTTTAGAGGTGCAGAGAGCTGCCTCGTCACCTCCTGCATCTCTCTTCCTGGGCACGTTTTCTTTGTGCCGGTCAGTTCAATGGTAGCATCAGGTTTGAAAGGGGTCTGTAGCGGCTGGACTTGGGTCCTCAGCCTGCTCTGGGGACCTGTGCTGGGGATGCTGTGACCATTCGTGTGCAGCATGGTGTTGGTTTGAGCAGGAGCCACCATCCTTCACTCAACCGAGTCCCAGAGCTTGGAGCTGGATCTGGGAGCAAGCGGGGACAGGGGCTGCTGGGACCCTGGAGTCTTGGTGGAGTTTGATCTGGTGCTTCCAAATCCGTGCTCGCGGTGGGTGCATGCTCAGCGTCCTCGCGGTTTCACAAGCACGGTCCTGAGGATTGCATCGGTTGGGTGTGTGGGACCATTCGGTCTCCTCGGTGGAGCACCACGCGTGACCAGGGTGTGCGAGGCCGTCTCCTGCCGTTGCAGGGCACTGGTGCACACTGGTGGTTGCTTTGGGCCCTTGGGTCCAAGGAGCTGCTGGAAGATGCACCAACTCCTTTCCTCCTGCCTCCTTCTGTCCTTCCAGAGTGACCTTTTCTGAGCATTTTTTGCAGCATGGCGGCAGCGTGTTTCCCTGTGGGTGCGGTGGAACCATCTCTGGCAGCCCCATAAGCCCACGACCCAGGAAAGAACTGGGGCAGGGCGAGGCTGGCGGCGAAGCGTGGAGCCAGCTCTGCGTTGGGATGGTCGGACCCGCGGCACCAGCCACCTTCTGCTCCGTACAGCCCGGCCCGGGCGCCCGACGGCGGAGCACGGCGCGCTCCTCGCCGCATCCCGGGCTGGGGGGTGCAGGAGCTCCGGCAGCGGCATCACGGGGGGGAAGGTGGGAGAGGTTCGCGCCCATCGCGAAGGAGCGAGGTTGGCCTTGGTTTAGCCGTGCCCGGGGGGTCAGCGCCTGAACGTGAGCAAGAACTCGGTGGGGAGGTGGAGGAAGCAGCTGTTGGAAGGGCAGGTGTTGGTGTGTGTCTGGATGATGGGACGATCTGTTCAGATCTGGAGTCACTGGGAGCTTCTTGAGGACCTGAGTAGACCAACCGGATAGGCTGCTGGCTGGGTTGGGTTTCCAGGGATGCCAGGATCTCGTGGACGTTTGCCGTGCGACGGCAGCGTGGCAGCTGGTGCGGCGTTGCTGTTGTACGCCGTGCGCAGGGGGTGAGAGCGGGCACGGGTGGGTGGGCAGGGAGAGGAGAGGAGGAATATCAGGGGCTGTCCAGATTTGAGCAGGAGGTGGTATCGGGAGGAAAACGAGAATGCTTCCCATTTCCGTCCTGGGCAGGAGGGCGAGAGGAGACTTTAATCTGTATCTCTAGTATATGGGCTGTTTGATAAATGGAATTTCCTTTTCTGTTCTGGACTGACCGCTGCAGATCGGTGTTCTCTCCTGGATGGGAGGCCATAGGGTGGAGGGGTCCAGAAGCCACCCTCTGAAGGCTGTCGTGTTGGGCGGCGCGGGGGCCGCTGGCGTTGGGAACCGGGGCGCTGGGGGGTCAGTGTCAGTGGGCGCAGGATGCTCCATCTCTGTGGTTCTCTGCTTTGTTCTCGGCTGGTGCATGTGTCCCATGTTTTTTTCTCTTTCATTTCCATTCATGCTTCACAGCAGACGAGCAGCTTCGTGAACGAGGTAACTACGAATTTTTTTCTTTTTTTTTTCCCCCACTCTGCATCCTTTTCCACTTTTCTCCTTGCTGTGTCCCATGTCTGTGGGAGTTTCCAGGGGCTTTTGGAGACCAACCTTTCCTCTTCTTTCCTTGATCCCTGCTGCCTAGCCTAGATGGGGCTGGGGGGCAAAGCGCGAGCGGGGACCCTCCTTTCCCATCCTGCTGGTTTTCCCACAGTCCTTCAGGTTTCTGTTCGTGTGTGTGACGTGCGCGGGGAGACCAGCCGAGGGGATGCGCGTGCCTCCTCCGGTGATGCTCAGCGGGGTCTGGTGGGAGCTGTGGAGGGGAATGAGCAGATCCAGGAGAGTCTCTGCAGAGGGGCTGGTTATCCCCCACTGCGGGAGGGCCAGTTATCCCCCGTGGAAGGGCTGGTTCCCCCCTGCGGAAGGGCTGGTTATCTGCTGCATGCTGCACGAGGGGGTGCAGGGCAGAGGGGGGAGGCAGGACCAGACCCTGCTTCCTCCCCTGCTGCTGATGAGCGAGGTGTTGGGAGTGCACACCCAGGTCATGGGGTCCTGGTGTAGGTTGTTTGGATATTTCAGTGCCAGGATCGAAGTGTTGGAGTGTCGTCAAGAGGGACAGGGACCCTGTTCCCCTCTCTGACACCAGTTCCCCCAGGCTGCAGACCCAGTCCTCTGCTCTGGGCAAGCTGGGCTAGTGGGAGGTGTCCCTGCCGTGGCAGGGGTTGGAACTGGGTGATCATTAAGGTCCCTTCCAGCCCAAACCATCTGTGCGGATGTGAGTGGGGAGCATCGGTTCGAGCAGGACTGACCCCAGGAGGTGCTGTGCACCACTGATGGTGATCGTGGGGGGACCTGGAGCTGGGTCCCACCGAAACGCCGTCTCCCCCCTGTGCCTGCAGAGGGGTCCCGGCTTGTTCCCGATGGATGCCCACGTGCTGCTGAAGAGGTCTCGCCTCTTCTTCCAGCACCGCGGGGCCCAGGGAGCTTTAAACCCGGGTCTGCGTCCTCCGGGTGATAAACCAGCTGCTGGCGATGGAGGGAGGGCAGAGGAAACTCTGCATGAGATGGAATTGTCTTCCTGATCCACGAGGAATAGTAGCTGGTGTCTGCAATTCCAGGCAGAGCCGGCAGCTGGGGTGCCATGCCCCCCCCGGCTGTCCCAGGCTCGCTGTCCCATCCTGGTGTCCCTCGGCTCGGGAGGGCAGGAGGAGGAGGCGCAGCTTCCCGGGGACAGCTGGGGACCAGCCTCGGGGGGGATGCAGCAGGACACGGAAAAGGAGAGAGGCAGGGGACCAGGGACGGGTCTGGGAGCGGTTTTGCTCCCCAGGATGGAACAGGACCTCGCAGCCCATCGGAGCGGGGGGTGCCACACCATTCTCGGTGTGAGAGGCTCAGAAATTGATCTGCGGGCTTGGGAAAGTGACACCGAGCGTGTGCTGGGCGGTGATTTTCATTTTTCAAATCTTGGACTGTTCCCAGATGGTTGGCTGTGGGTGTGGGGGGCAGTGAGCACCTTGCAGGGATGTCTTCTGCCGGATTTCAGCCTGTCACCCAGAGTACCCCAGTGTCCCAGCTGCCTGTCTGGAATATTTTTAAGAGGTTTTTTTTGTTTGTTTTAGACCCTGTGGAAATGTTCCTTTCAGCTGTGGTTCTGAACCACATCAGGGCTCCAGTTCAGGTCCAACCTCAGCTGGAACTGGTTTAAAGGATCATGGAGGCAGACACTGGGTGTGGGAAACGCCGTACTGAGCAGTTAACTTGGGGCACGCCGAAGGTTGCTGGAAACAGAATGTTTTAGTGGAAAAAATGTGAGACATCATAACAGGCTGGCAGCTCCGCCGCGATGATTTATCCTGCTGTAAACCGTGGCCAGCGTCTCCCTGAAGCGCTGTTAGGTCTGCGGGTGCTGGTTCTGCTCGGGGTGGTTCCTGCAGCCGCATCCCTTCCCTTCGCCCGGCGCCGGGGCAGGAGGAGGCACCGGCCGCGCTGTCCCGCGGGTACCAGCCGGCGTGGGGGGATGCGGGCGGTGATGGGAGAGAGCTGGTCCCGTCCGTCTGCCGCTGGGCTGGGGGGAGCGTACCCCCCTTCTCAGAACCCCGACCCTCGCAGGTACGTGGAGCTCCGTCGGGAATGCCGGCGCTGCGGTGGAGGGATTCGCCGGTCTTTAAGCAGCGGCCGTGCTTGGCGGTTTGCCGTGAAGGGCTCTCGCTGCCGAGCACAGGGAGGTGCAGGATGAGGAGCTCTGGCAGAGGGAGGAAGCGCAGCTTCAGAAAGGAGAGGGGGGAAAAAGGTGCTGTCAATATCTGCTTCAAATGCAGCCGCGTTTCTGCTGGGACCTCTCTCCTGTTTTTATGGGAATTTCCCAGCAGCTCCATCCTGCCTGCATTAATTTCTGGACCCAGTACCCAGCCTCTGACTCAATTCAGGAACAGAGAACCTCCTCTGCCTGCGTGCTGCCATCCTTGGGGTACTCCAGATCCACTCCTTTTAAGAACTTTCATAAAAATTAAATATTTCTCTCTTCCTCGCCTGTAATGTTCTTTGAATTTTTCTTCCCTGCTCTTGTGTTGTGTCGGGGATGCTGCTGGAGGACGTGCACGAAGCGTGGCTCCGAAGGGCTCGGAGCTGTTTGTTCCTCTCGCTTTCCTGGGAGCTTGGTTATCAGCACATTTCTTCTCCCCCCGAAAGGTTTTCCTTCAGTTTGCAACACTTGCGGTGCGGGTAGCATATGTTGTACGCCATCCGCCATATGAAGTGTTTACTGCACAGACGTCTGCCTGGGTCGCTGCCTTCTCCCTGCTGGGATCCCCCTGCCCTGGGCATCGCGGGGGGGATCCTGCCTCCTCCTCAGGGTCAGGGCTGGCAGGTGTCTGCGGGACAGGACGGAGGTTTTGTTGTCATATTTCTTCATCATTCTCCCCTTGTTGTCTCTCCTTTAAACATTCACAGGATTTTCAATATTTTATCATAAAAAGCCCGTTCGTGGCTCTGGTCCCGTCACTCGTTGGTCTCTAACTTTGAGAATTCCTCTCGACGTGAAGAGGCCAGCGCTGCACTGGAGGTGGCCCATCTCTTGTGTCCTGCGTTTTATTCTCCTGATCTTTGTAAAATGTTGTTTGCAGTTCTGGCAGCTCTGCAGAAGTCTCGGCCCCTGCTCGTCGTGTTTCTGGGCTCTCCTTGCTTTGGGCGCGCGCTTCGTTTGGATGCGGGAACGTGTGAGCAGCAGGTTTTCCCTGAAGCTGGCTGCGCGGTGATGGCGTGACACCGCTGCCCTCGGTGTTTTTCATTCCCTGCGTCGTCACCGTATCCCAGTTAGTGTTGTGTGGCGTCAGCTCGTGCAAGGGCATCTTCTCTGCATTGGTGTCCTGTAAGAGCACAGCATCATGAAGGTTGGGCAAGACCCCAAGGATCATCCAGTCCAACCGTCACCCCAACCCCACCCAACCCACTGACCCATGTCCCCAGGCACCACATCCACACGGTTCCTTGCCCCTCCCGGGGTGGTGACTCCACCACTGCCCTGCCCAGCCTGTTCCGATGCCTGGTCGCATAAAGCTGGATGTGTTGCTCGGGATGAGGGACCCTCTGGTTCCGCTTCCTGGGGGCTGGAGTGCTCCAAAGCCGCGCTCTGCAGAGGCTGTGAAAGGAAGACGATGCCCAGCGGTGCTGGGCTGGCAGCAGGAGGTCACTTGCCGTGACTCAAGGCTCCATTTATCGCTCTCGATGGTTTCATTTTTCTTTCATTAATTTCTCCAGTGGCCTGTTGAACCCGTGGTAACCTGTACTGTCCGTAACGTCCTGGGGCTTAGGAAGCGTTGTGTGAGGAGTCACCCCCGGTTGTGTTCCTGACCCTCCTGCCCAGCGTTTTGGGGGCCTCTTGTGTCGGGAGAAGCAGGGAACGGATGGTGGGTGTCCAGCCTTTCCCAGCCACTGACCTCCCCCTCTGCAGTCTCCTGCGGGCTGGAGGCTCCTGGTCGATGGGTTATTCCGTGTGCAGGTGCTGTTCCAGACCTGTGTTCTCCTTGCCCTCCTCTGGAGCTTCTCCCAGTTCCCTTGGTCACGGTGGAAATGGGGAGGCTGGGGTCGGGTGGTGGCTCCGTGATGGCTTTGCTTGTGTTGATCTCCCTGAACCTGCAGCAGCAAGGGCAGAGGGTCCGGATCCACTCCCAGCCTGGGGAGAAGCAGTGCGAGAGAACGGTGTCGTGCCCAGTGCAAGGAAGGTGCTGATGAAGCTGGTCCTCATCGTCCAAGAGCGTGCCGAGGGAAGTCCATTCCCACCAGCTTTTCCTTTTTTAACAGAAACTGGCTTTAAAAGCCCTTTTAGCCTTGCGTTAACTATGGAAATCAAAGAAAAAAATAACTTTAAAAAATACAAAGGTGTTAATAATGCTTCCAGTTTAACATTTCCTCTCCGTGTCCCAGGAGGGAGCAGTGTTTGGAAGCCCCAGGCTTGGTCAGATTTTGTTGGCACCTGCCCTTTTGGGAGGTAGAGTGATCTAGAGCCTCGGGGTGGAATCTCATCCTGATGGTTCCCACCCTTGGTGCAGCTTTGGGTGTCTCTGCACTGAGCTCGGTTGTGGGGCACGAACACGTCCTTGTTTTCAGAGCTGCTGCGAGCGCAGGATATCATCATCCCTTCAGAGACCCGACAAACTCATCTCACCTCCAGACTCTGCTGCTGCAGGATGCTCAGTGGCATCACTCTCCTCGTCAGCCGAGCCAAGCTCTTCACAAAAGATGAAGAGGATGAGAAATCGGGCAGCAGCAGAGGGATGGAGCGGTGATGCCCGGGGAGCAGGCAGGGGAGGGACGGTGCGGGGATGCACCCGCCGCTCGCTCCAGATGGAGGAGGTGGGAAGCTGCCGGTGCCTGGCCGCCGTCTCCCAGCGCCGTGGGCAAGCCCTCAGCGCCGCGGGGCTGGGTGGGAGCGCCGGCACCCCGAGGTGAGTCACGCCGGGTGTCTGCAGGACGGGCTGACGCCGTGCCAGGAGCCGCGGCTGCTGCCCGGGAGCGTCGGGTCTGTGCCGGGTCTGCGCGTCCCGCCGCGGTCTCCGCAGGAACGGCCTGCGGGGGCGGCTGCTGATCAGAAATGAATCCTTCCTTTCATCTGCTGCCTTCCCTCGCTCGCGCCTGCGTGGGTGTTTCTGTCTCGAGCAAATTGGATTGCGGGCTGGTGAAGCAGCGCCTGTGGGAAAAGCGTCGAGCGGAGCTCCCGCGCTCCGGACGGCAGCAAGAGCTGCCCGGCTCGCTCCGGCGCCTGCCACGGGCACGGGGTGGACACGGGCATGGGGTGGCCGCAGCCCGGTGACCAGCGGGAGGCTGGTGCCAGCCCCGGGGTGCTGGTGGCTCCGAGCCGGTGCGTGGGAGGCAGCGTGGCGTGGGGACGGGTGTTGCAGCCGTGCCTTGCGGGCGGTCGGTGGCCAGGAGGAATCTTCCAGCCCCTGGTGCGCTGCCAGTTGGTCAAACCCAGCCCCTGGCACGGCCCCAGCAAGGCTGGTCTGCTGCCTGTCCCTTTGGAAGGGAAAATGAAATACGGGATTAATGCACTGGGGAGTTTCCCCAGGGACTGAGCAGTTTTTAGTGTCTGCGGGTTATTTCCCAAGGAGTTTCACTGCTGACTGTGGTCGCTCTGGTGTCTGGTTCGGAGCTCAGCCCCTGGGCGCGGGGTCCCTTCACTCCCCTGCGGGGTCCCTTCCCTCCCTTGCTGGCTCCAAGCAGGGGACTTCCCAGCTTCTCCTGCCCCCCGGGCTGAGCTTGTTGCCCCTTTACAAGGCTTTGAAGTGCTCGGGCTGACGGTGGAGTCTGTTGGTGGTGCTTCCCCGGGTGATGACACCAAACGTCTCCCGCGGTCGGACCGCAGATGCAGAGCGGTGCAAGGCGTGAGGCACGGCCGGGGTCTCGCTGGTGGGGGGCTCCGTGGGGTCCTGCAGCACCGTGTCCCAGTGACGTGCCGGGGGGAGTTGCCTCTTGGTCACTTTGTGACCATCACGGGAGACAGGAGCCGGGGCCGTGTCCCCCTGGGAGCTGAAGTGATGAGCTGAGTGTCCCTAACCGTGCTCTAGTTCTGTGCTTTGTGCGTTCGTGTCAAATTCAGTGGATTTAATATCGCAGGAGATGTTTTCATTTTCAAAGTGCTTCACTTCTGCCTCGGAGAAGTGCAGTGTCATGCTGCAAAGCGCCTTGGACGGGAGGAGAGGTCTGTGCTGCTAATTACAGAGCAGCGAGCTCTTGGCATTTCAAATGGCAAAGGTGTCTGCGGGCTGCTCAGAACTATATGATCTAGTAATTTTGGGGTTTTTTTCTTACAAAAAAAAAAAAAAGGCAGCATTAGTGAAATGGCTACGAGCATTAAAGGAAAAGGTGGCACACTCCTTGCTGCGAGCTGTCTGCAGTCGGGCAGAGAACAGCCCACCTCGTTCCCTCTCTGAGCAGCCTGCCGACAGCCCGGCATCCGTGCTTACCCGGGGCGGGGAGCTTGAGAGCTGTGGAGGGAGGCACAGTGGGCAGTGCAATGTCTGCCGGAGTTCAGGGCGAATAAAAGCGCATCGTGCGTATCGTGAAGAGTAACCCTGTCGCGGTTTGACCCTGGGTAGCAGCAAACACCAGGCAGCCGCTTGCTCGCCCTCTCCCTTCATGGGGATGGGGAAGAGAATTAAAGGGGTGAAAGGAAAAAAAGACTTGTGGGTTGAGATAAGAACAATTTAATAACTAAATTATAATAAAACTGAAAATAATAATACCATCAGCCAGTTTGGGTCTCAATCCTGAGGTGGAATCCTGGGCTGGTCCCTGGGGCTGTGCTCCCTGCCAGCTCCTCCTGCCCCTGCAGACACGGGCACAGCAGAGAAGCTGGAAAGTCCTTGAGTGTCCTGCCCAAAGCTATAAACACGATCAGCCTTGTCATCACAAACCCCAGCCAGCCTCTCACTGGCCACTGTGCAGGACGTTAACCCTGTCCCAGCCGACACCAGGAGAAGCCCAACACAGTGACGGGAGTCAGTCAGCTCTTGGCATTCAGACAGTAAATCCTGGAGCCGCAGTTTCTCGGTGGTGTTGTCAATAATAATTATAAATAAAGAGATAACCAGCAATGCTCTCTGTAAAATCCGTGCTCCAGAGCTGGTGAAGCCTGCCCCAGCTGATGGGAAGCTAGGAATTATTAGGACAGCTCTTAAGACCAAACCAAAACCCATCAACGTGCCCAGTATAAATCCGTGATGTACCCCATCTGACAGCCCGAGCCCCCTGTCCCTGTCACCTGCAGCTGTGTGTGGGAGGTGCAAGAGGGTGTCGAGGGTGGTCGGAAGCCTGCAGCAGCATCTGCCCCAAGGAGACACCCTTGTGCAGTTTAGGACTCGTCCATTTGGGAGGGAATGGTGTGACAGCAGTCCGTGGTTTCATTAGGAGCCTGGGGAGAGGCTGATTACAAATCCCCTGATAGAGGGACCGGGGGGTGCGCACAGAAATACTGGCTCCAGCCCTAAGGCAGAGGAGAGCGCTTCTTTCTGCAGCGTGGTGTTAAACCGCAGAATTTATTGCTGCAGGACACGGGGGAGGCCAAGAATGTGCACGGATTTTTAAAAAGGAGCAGGGTCGTTTCTGGAAGACGGGTTTGTCAGCGTCTGTCAGGCTGTGCGGCTGCCGCCGGCTCCGGCTCTGGACCCCCCCGGGCTGCCCGTGGCCGGGGGCTGAGCGTGCTGCTCCTCCCCGCGCTGGGGACAGGGGGGTGGGTGCCCCAGCCTGGGGTTCACGAGGGGTACGCTGGCATTGCCCAACGGCTCGTCCTTCGGGTGTGGAGCCAGCCCCCAAATAACATCCCTGATTTCTGGGGCTGTCATTTCCAGTCCTTGTTGGGAACACGAGAAGCGAGGATGGTTTTGTCCTTGGTGCTGCGCTCGGGGTGCAAAGGGAGCATCGTGCCGGGAGAGGTGCGGCAGCGGGTGCTGAGCCCTCGCGGGGCTGCGTGGGCTCTGGCTGCTGGGCTTGGCTCAGCTCTGGTCTCGCAGAGCCTTCGCCCCGAGCTCTCGCGGCTGATGGATGGCTGCTGGAGCCTGGTCACGGCTCTCCAGCGGTGTGTCCGGGGGGGGATTCCTTCCCCAGGGGCTGCAGAGTGCTGCACAGTTCAGGATTTCCTCCCTGTGTGGCTCTGGCGTGGAGCTGGGGATTCCTAATCCTCCCGTCTTTAAGCAGAGCTTTCTCCGCTGCAGCAGTAAATTAGAATTGCGGTTGTGGTCCCTGCCTAAGCACCTGATCCCGAAATGTGTCTCGGAAAGGGGCTCGTTCAGCGAGGCTTTAGAAAAATCGCATCAGCCTGTAATAACCTCCCCGACGCTTTCTCGCCTGTCTTTGACAAGGCATTTTAGCTGCTCGAGTGGTGTTAATACGGCAAAACGCGTCACAGCGCTTCGGGGGAAAGAGGATTCAGGCGGCAGACAAAGGGATTGCCTGAACTCGGGGCTCTGCCGCGCTCCTCCTCCCCGGGAAGAGGCGAGCAGGCGGCGTGGTGCAGCTTGGCAGGGTCGGTGCATTTCTCCTGGATCTCTTCCTCCTGGCAACCCGGCGCGAGCGCGGCTGCGAGTCTGCTCGGCGGGCAGCACGCTGAGCCCCGGGTGCCAGCCGGCTGCTTTTCCCCGTTCAGGAGCTGGGGAAGGATGTGCTGCGGGTTCCTTCGCGCCAGCACCGCTGCAGAGAGCCGGTGACCCGCGAGCCAGCGGCACGCATCCTGCTCCCAGGGCTGGTGGCCGTGCCCGGCGTGGCGAGGCTTCGGTGCACGGCAGGACGGCGGCAGCGCCGGCGCTGTGGTCAAGGGCTCTCGCAGCCCCGCTCTTCCCCCTGATTGCCCCTGAGGGTTGGGAATGAGGAGGGCAAGGGCGTGCGAGGTGGTGATGAAGCAAAACAGCGAAAAATCTTGTACTGAGGAGGAAATGGAGATGGGCACCGCAGGCGCGTGGAGGGTGCTGCATCGGGGTCGCCCCTCGCTGCAGAGGAGGGAGGTGATGCGAAGGGACCCCGCTCAAGGACTGCACAGATGTCAGGTCCGAGACCAGAAAGACCCCCCAGAGCAGGGCTGTAGGGGCTGAACCTGGCTGCACGGGAGTTGGGGACAGCATGGGGTACCCTCCCTGGGGGCACAGGGCACAACCCCCCAGGAGCATGGGGTACCCTCTGCGGGGGCACAGGACACAACCCCCCAGTGATATGGAGTACCCCCCTCCCCCAGGGATGTGTGGAGTACCTTCCCCAGGGGCACAGGGTACCTTCCTCGGGGGTATGGGGTACCCTCCCTGGGGGTACGGGATACCCATCCCAAGGGGCATGGGGTACCCATCCCAGGGATGTGGGGGGTACCTTCCCCAGGGGCACGGGTATCCTCCCTGTGTGCATGCCCCAGGGGGCACAGAATACCCTCCCGGGGGGGATGCTCTGCTCCGAGGGGATGTGTTAATCGGTGTAACCTGGCCAGGAGTGCAGGGAATGGGCAGCTGTGATTTAGTGTTTCCTCTCCTGCAGTGATGAATGCCCTGACCTCTGAGGAGCAGAGAACGCTGCCTCTTGGGGTCCTCCTCCCAGGGCTTTTGGCCCCTTGAGGTGCTCCATGAGGATGCGTCGCAGGAGTCGGTGTGCGGGAGCCTGCTCCGGGGTGGCTGAAGATGCTCGGGGGGGACTGGAGTCACCGAGGCTTCGGGGGTTGATGCCCAGGGTTGTGGTTCCTTGTCTCCAGGAGCACAGTGACAAGACCAGGCTGTTGTCCTTGAGGGTGATGCTGATGTGACTGGCCACACACGGGTGTTTTCCGTGTCGTTATGTATTTTAAAAACCCCACACGACCAGCTCTGCGGGGCTGTGTCTGTCTGACTTCTCCCTGCTGCTCTCTGTGAGTGTTTTGCCGGGTGGTGGGTCCCCGTGCTGCTGGACCTGGGGAAGGGAAGGTGGGCAGAGTTGGGTGCACGTGGTCCTTGTCTCCGTTTCTCTCCTCCAGCCCTTTCATCCCCTGGTTGCCTGCGTGCATCCGTTGTGCTGGAGAGACGCGAGCCTTCCAAAACCTCGACGTGCGAGGGACCCAGCATCTTCCCCATGAGGCTGGTGGGGGTGGGCACATCCAGACCTCCCCGGGGGCTGAGTCCCGTCCGTCCCGCTGCAGGAGCATCAGGACCCTCCCCGTGCTCCCCACCGTTGGCACGGGCGTGCGTGCAGAGGGGGTGTCTGGGAGAACGCTGCCGCTGCTCCGGGCGTTGCTGGAGGCTGGATGTGCTCCGTCTTCCTCCCGCTCTGCTGGTCCCACGCGTGCTCTTGAGGGCACGGCCACGCGGGTTCCTCGGGATTCTCTGCACCGCATGTGGCGGGAGCTGGGATTGCTGGGGAACGTCCCCGTTATCCCGGTGAGTGCACGCGGTGCAGTTTGGGGTGATTGACGCTGGCTGGTCTGGTGCAGCCGAACAGCCCGAGCCCTTCCAGCAGCCCGCACGTGCTGGCGGCAGGACCATGCCCTCGGGACAGGTCTTTGTCTGTGTGTCCTGCAGCCCCTGCCCTGCTTGGGGCTGCCCCTGGGAAGTCTTGGGGGGTACGGAGACCTCAGCCCCCTGAAACCGAGAGGGTGGTTGTAGGAGAAGCTGCTGGTGGTGCTGTGCTGGGGTGCTGGGCACCGTAACTTGTGCCCTGATTCTTTTGAGCTTTCCTGGGCAGATTTGCCTGTAGGGAAGGTTTGACAGGCTCAGCATCCCGAGATGTCTGCTGATGCTGGGGGAGCGCCGGGGCTGGGGTCTGCAGCGCCGGGCTCTGGGAATCCCGAGCAGCGGATGCGTGTTCCAAACGGGCACAGGGCGGGTCCCTGGGGAATCCACTTGGAGCGGGGGAATCCTGCTGCTGTGAGCTGCCCTGGGGGGGTTAATGTCCCCAGGAGGTGGGGAAGGGAAAGGGGAAAGGATCAGGCGGTGCTGGGGGAGGAGAGGGGTGAGCATGGACAGTGGGGGAGAACCGCAGCGGTCGCCTTTCGACTCTGGCCGTCTGGGTCCCGTCTGCCCTGCTCAGGCTCTGCACATCGCGTTTCACATCTGCTTCCTGGGTACCAGGTCCCGAAGCTCTGCTGGGGCTGAAAAGTCCTCATTAACATTTTGGGAATGCGTTAATTCCCTTCCTTTCCTCTCCCAACCTGCTGACTGTGATTGGCACTATTTTTTACAATAAATGCTTAATTAAAGGCATAATGACTGTATAATGATTGTATTAAAAGCAAGATGATTATAAAAATCAGCTTAGCAGCTGGAGGCTGCAGGGCTGGAGCAGCTCGGAGCAGGAGTCAGCGGTGCTGGGGAGGCTGCGGTCGAGGACAGGCAGCACCCGCGGACCCCCAGTCCCCTCATTCCGAAGGCTGCGCGGAGCTCGCTGCAGAAACACCTTCAGTGTGACGTGTTCCAGCCCCAACCAGCAGCAGGTGGAGGAAAGGCAGATGTGCCGGTGCTGCCTGCTGCCGGGGTGACTGCAGATGAGGCGCAGAGCTGCGGCGTGAAGGCAGCTGCAGAATGTAACGCGCTCCTGCCCTGCACCGGCTGCAGCCCCGGCTCTGGGCTGGGCTCCGAGTCCTGCAGACGAGCCAAGGTCAGGGTCTGGTCTGTGTCTGCAGGGTGCACCACGCTCCGGTCCAGCACGAGGAGCCCAAAGCTCTGGCTGAGGCCAGGACTGACCTTGCTCCTTGGGCGCAGTGACAGTCCTCAGCCGGGGTGAGCCCTGTTGGTTTGGGGACAGCGCGCCAGGCTCCTCTCCTCGCCCCGCTGCCCCCAGCATCGCCGCTCCTCGCCGTGCACACGCGGTGGGTGTCCGACCAGCCCGCTCCCTGCCCGTGCAGACCTGTCCCCGAGGAGCGGTGGGCACAAAACGTGAGTGGGGAGCATTGCCCAGGCTTTGTGACCTTGCAGTACCGATGAGCGTGACAGGGAACTGGGACAGAGCAGAGGTGACCCAGGAGGGGGAGCGTGACAGCCCCTGCGGCCGCTGCGCGGTCGGACCGTGTGCAGTGCTGCGGGGCCAAGGGCAGTGTGTCCTGCTCTGGTGGCTGCTGCGCGCCGTCTGATGGCACTCGGGTGGATCCCATCTGCTCCCGGAGATTTTTCAGGTCCCCCGGCCTCGAGTTTAATTGCTTTCACCTGCCGGCGTCCGCAGGTGCCTGGAAAGCCGCAGATGGTGCGGGCGAGGGTGGTCTGAGCTTTTTCTCTGCTCGTGCCCGTTCCTCGGGTCCTGTCCCCGTTCCTCGCAGTGATCTCATTTCCTCCGCTGGGCCACCTCGGGTCTTGCTGGAGCCGGCTGAGCCTCTGCTCCTGGGCGGTGGGGACTGAAGAGGTGATTTGGAGGGTGCCCCTCGCCCCTTGGCTGGGGTGGTCTGTGGAGAGCTGGGGGTCGCAGCTTTAATAAGCTGTTCTAGGGCAAGTTTTCAAGGGTTGCGAGCTGTTGGAGCGGTGGCAGGAACAGACGCCGAGGAGCCCTTTGTCCCTTTTTGTCTGGAGCCCCCGCGACGGGCAGCATCCGTCGAAACGCGGGTTACGGGCTTTTGGCAGAAGGGGTCCTGGGGGTCCGAGGGGAGAGCCCTGGGGCTGTGGCTGGGAGCGTCCGAGCGCAGGTCTGTGGGCAGGAGCTGGGGCTGACGCTGTCCCTCGGTCGTTACCGGCATCGCCGTGCTCCGCCGCGGCACAGGGGCTGCCGGTCCCCAGAGCTGGGGGTGTCCCTGGGCGGGGGGTGCAGACCTGCCGGCACAGACCCGTGCCGGGACTGTCCGAGGGGACAGGCTGTGGGGAACCAGCACGTGAAACCTCCGCCGGAGCCACCGAGGCTTGTTCGGTTTGTGTTCAGGGAACGGGGCACAACAGCACCCCGGTCCCCTGCCTGCGCTGGTGTGTCTGAGCTCTGGGCAGGGATTTCTGCTCCTCGGGGATGCAATGTGCCCCCCAGCGAAGCCAGCGCGTCTCTGTGTGGGTGGAGGTGGTCCAGGCTTGCAGAAGCAGCTCTGGCAGCAAGAACCCGGCACAACCTCCCTGTCCCCAGCGTCGGGTCTGGCTGCGGGTACCGCCCGGGCGGGTGCTGCTGCAGCATCACTCGGATGGTCCTTGGGGTCACCACGAAATTAAATTCTCCCTGGGATTTCTTTAGGAACAAGGAGGAAACACACCCCACCCCTGTTCTTTTATTTTTATTTCTAATACAGCAGTGAAGGTTTTCCTTCCTTTCCATCTTTCTCTATTTTAAAAATCATTTAGATGTACAGCACCATGAATGCAAGTAGTAGGGTACCTGGACTCGTGCTGGCACATGCAGCGTTGGCTTTTTTCACCCACTGGGAGCCGTAAATCCTCCCAACCCTTCCGTGGGGTCACTGGGGACTTGAGCAAGCCAAGGCAAGGCTGGAGGTTGTCGGGCATTTGGTATCTGCTGCACTGCGCCCAGGGCAAAAAGCATCTTAAACGGTGTGATGGTGGTTTTTAACCCTTAAAATTCTTAGTGTGAAAGTTCAGAAGGGGATTGGAGGTCTCTTCTGGGTGGTCTCAGTGTCTGTACTGTCACTGTTAGCCCCTACTGGGATTCATGGGAGAGAGTTTGTAGAGACAGGAATTATTTAGTCTTTATTAATTTTTCTTCGTTATTTAATTGCATAGTAGACTCTGAAGCTCTCGTGATCATTTTCGCTGATGGGTTTTTGGGCAAGATCGCCACTAGCCACCCAGATGGATCTGTCTCTGGTGGCAGAGGACACGGCAAACTCAACAGAGGGACTGGAGAGCCCTCCGGCGTACGCAGAGAGCTGACGTTCTCGTGGCAGGATGCCTGGTGACTCTCCCCTTCTTGAGCTGACACCGTCCTGTAGGGTTTCTTGGGGCAGGAAACTCTCCTGCAGCAGACCTGCGGGGGTCTGCAGGGGGGAGAAGCGTGGGGTGTCTCTGGGGGGGAGAGGGTCCAGCCCCAGAGCAGGTGAAGAACCTCTTGGTGAGCGTGAAGCGTGCTCCTCGATGGACCCACGTTGCGCTTGGGCGTGCTCCCGTTGCTGCGCGGGGTTGTTGGGCACGGCTCGTGGTTCTGCAGCGCGGCCGGAGCTCTGTGCCGGTGCAGGGTGTTCGGCAGGATGGTGGACGTGTCTTTGGGGTAGAAGGTGCCTCTGGCCGTGCCGGGCTGGCAGGACTCCGTTCCCGTGCTGTCTGCAGGCTCTGGTTTCTCATCGGTTGCCCGTGAAGGGGTGAGTGGTGTCTGACGGAGGCTTGTTCAGCATCAAATCCTCCCCAGGGCATCTTGGTGGGAGGTTTTTGAGGCTGGTGGACAAACCACTTTTTCAGTTGATCTGGGGGCCCCGTGTGACTCTTTCCCATTTTCCCTGATTTCCTTAACCGCCAGCTTGCCTCTCCCTTGGTTTTTATTAATAAACCCAAGTGAGATCGGTGGTTGTGATGAAAGGACCCCGCAGTATCTGCCAGATGGGTTGCAGGCAGTTTATTGATTTGACGGGGCGTTTAAAATCAGCTTTTCTAATTGCATTTTAATTTCATAACGAGTGGAGCAGCTGTGCAGAGGGAAGAGTTGGGCTATTGTGGCGAATACCGGGGGCTCACTGACTCCAGACACGTTGGGTTTTACACCTTGGCCCATCGGATGATGGGGTTTGAGGGTCCCCCAGTCCTGGGAGTCCAGCAGGCTGTAGCCTCGAGGTGCTGGTGCTGGAGCTGACGTTGCCCAGAGCTGCCCGGCACAGCTGGTGGGCTGCTCTGGAGAGAGGGTGCTGCTGACGCCGGGTCACAGATGCTGCTGGGACCAGGTATCATGAGTGGGGTTATCGTGCTTTTGGGAATATGTAGTATGTGGGGTGTCCTTGGGCATACGGGACGATGTCCCTGCCCTGGGGGGCTGGAGTCAAGCTGGGAGTTAACAGGGCTCGGAAAAAGGATTTGAAGCCGCATGAAACTTTGCAGCGCTTGGCGTGCTTCCAGCACGGGGTCTGTCTCAGCGCAAATTAAATGGGAAGGAGGCGAAGCCTTTCCTCGTGTGGGAAAACAATCATAGGAGGGAACTCGGAGCCTGATAAGCTCTGGAACCAAGTGAAGGTCACAGCACAGTGCTGCTGCTCAGATGAGGGGCTTGACCAGAAAGTGGGTCAGTTGCTGATGATTTTTCAGAGCTCAGCAACAGTCGTTTACGGCTGACATTGAGCAAAGCTGTGCTGTCGGCGTGGTTCTGGCAGCTTCCCTTCTTCTGGGTCCCTGGCACCGCGGTGGCGCAGAAATGAGAAACGTGGAGATGGGGAGTTGAGAGGTTGCCATCTCCACGTTGGATGGAGAGTTGAGGGGTTGCCATCTCCATGTTAGCCTCTCAAACAGATCCGGCTTCGTGCAACACACAGGTTACGTGGGAGATCGTCCGGGATGTGGGATTGTTGGGCAAGTCAAGGCAATGTTGGCTTGTTTGCTGGGAAATTATTTTGGAATAAACCTGCCTGGAGAGCTGTGTGTGGCAGAAGCACCCATTTCCCCTTGGCTTGATCTTGGAGAACAAGTGTGCAGCGGCAGCAGCGTTTTCATAGAATCACAGAATCATTAAAGCTGGAAAAGACCTCAAGGATCATCCAGTCCAACCCAACCCCACCCAACCCACTGACCCATGTCCCCAAGCACCACATCCACACGTTTCTTGACCCCCTCCAGGGATGGTGACTCCACCACTTCCCTGGGCAGCCTGTTCCAATGCCTCATCACTCTTTCAGTAAAGAAATTTTTCCTAATCTCCAGCCTAGACCTCCCCTGGTGCAACTTGAGGCCATTTCCTCTCGTCCCATCACTTGTTCCTTTAGAGAAGAAGCCAGCACCCACCCTTGGGCTGAGGTCAAGGCGCCTGTTCCACTTCTTTCCGTTTCGTAGCCGCCTGGAGTTTGTCTTTGCTTGTGACACGTCCTCCAGGGCCCAGCTCCGCTGGGGTGGTGTTGGATGCAGACTGGAACAGATCTTAGTGACACCGTCAAGTTTACGGCTGCAGCCGCGCTTGGCAGCCGTGTGTTGCCGCTGCTCTGGAGCTGCAAGTGCCCGGGGACGCAGGGAGCCCTGGAGACCCATGGCTGTGGACAGCGACGGGGCTGTTAGCTCGAGGGTCCCAGGCGATCGTCTGCGTGGGTTACCGGCCACAGCAGGTACGTCGCTTGCAGCCGTGTGTCAGGTTTGAGAGAACCACGAGCACCGCGTCGGCCTTGAGGGCATCCGACGTGGTCAGGGTGGCTTGGGGGTGTCCTTCCCATCAGCGCGGTCGGGGAAGGACTCTGAAACCCGGCTCTGATGCCCCCTCTGGGTGTAGAATCCCAGGATGGGTTGGGTGGGAAGGGACCTGGAAGCCCCTCCAGTGCCACCCCTGCCGCGGCAGGGACACCTTCCCCTCGCCCGGGCTGCGGCGGTGCCCGTCCTTGTGCTGCCGGCTGCAGAGGCGCAGTGTGACCCCTCTGGGTGTCTGACGTGAGCCTCGGCACGAGGTTTGGGGTCTCTGCCTTCAGATTCTCTCTCTGTCCCCCGGATGGCTTCCTGACAGTCACTTAATAGATAATAGATAAATAGTTTTAATAGATAAAATAGATAATAGATAATAGTATAAATAGATAAAATAGATAATAGATAATAGTTTTAATAGATAAAACAGGCAGAATGGCTTTGTCCTTTGTAGCTCAAGGCATAAGATGCAAATTCTGATGTTTTTCTGCCCCTCGGGGGGCTGGAGGTGAATTAACCTGTTATCTGGGAATTTGGCCGTGACAGCTCCTGAGGACACCGGTAAGCCCACGAACACGGCGGCGGGTGAGACGCGGGTGCCGTGCCCGAGCGGGGCTGCCGGGGGTCAGGATCGAGGGGAAGGCACCAGGGTCCTGTGTCTCGTGGTCCCTGGTCCAGCGAAGGAGAGGGACAAGTCTGGGTGGTGCTGGGGCGGCGTGGAGGAGCCGTGGTGAGCAGGTTGTGTGGCAGCATCAGCACAGGGGGCACTGGGACTGTCCTCAAACGCTGCCGGTGCCGGGACTGGTGACATCGGTCGAGCGAGTGGGGAACCTTGGCTGTGAGCGAAGCGTGAGGGACCTCCGCAGGGTTCGGGGCGGGGGGCCGAGGGGAAGATGGGCCGAGCTGCGGGTGAGGATTGGTGTGAGAAGAGGATGGAACTGAGGGTGTTGCAGGCTGGGGAGCAGCCTGCGGAGTTTTCCTTGTTGCTGTCTTTGTGCATTGACTCGTCCCCAGCAGCGCAGGATCTGAGCTGGGGTCCCGTTTGCTCGCTGCAGCAGCGGCGCTGGAATAGCCGGGGTCCCTTCGGCTCCTGCCCTCGCCGGGGGCTTTGCGGCGCTGCCTCACGCGTGTCACCCGTGACATCGGATCGATTCTCGTGTCCTGCAACAGACGATGGGTGGGCGCCGTGTGTTACCAACTTCTGTGTCCTGAGCTCTGGGGTGACAAACGGGACCCCCCGAGGAGGGAGCTGGCCGGGGCTGGTCGGTCTCACCCTGGTCCCTGGGAAGGTGGGGGAGCAGCCAGCCCTGGAGTCTTAAAGAGGAGAGCAATGCGATTGAAGAGCCGAGCACAGCAACGGGAGAGCAGAGGGCTCGGGAGAGCTGGCTGAGCTCTGCTCCGCGCCGGGCTGGTTTGGCAGCTGCAAGTACAAAGTAGGAGAAAAGAGAAATTTTCCGTTGGGAGGTGTTAGCGCAGCTTCTGCAACATGGACAAGAGCAGTGGGATCTGGGTCTGTTCCAAAGCGTGACAACAGCGTAACCTTGGGAGAGCAGCAGCATTTGCATCTCAGAAAAGATCTGGAGAGGAGGCTGCTGTTGGGTTTGTAAGTCAGGCTGGCTGGTTTGTTTGTTTTCCCCTGGCTTCCTGTAGGACTGATGCCGAGATGCAGTTCCTCCGCTTTGGGGAATTTCTTTGGCTGGCACGGAGCAGCGCTTAGTTCATTAATGACTCTGGTGTTGGGATGTCGCCGTGAGGGACACGCGGGCACCGCGCGCAGGGACGGGTTCGATGGTGCTGCCTGGGGAGTTCAGGAGGGAGCTGGGACAGACAGGCAGCGGCACAAGGAAGAGTGGAGGTGTCTGTGCCTCCTGCAGTCGGGATGTCAGACACCGTGGTCATTCAGGTGCTTTAATTAAAAAAACAGAGCCGTCCGCCCAGTTAGCCGCAGCAGAAATCCCAGCCTGGCAGGAGGACCGGGGTCCGTGTTGGGGTGACGTGCTGCTGTGTGCACGGGTAACGCACACGGAGCCAGGATGTGGAGGGGAGCAGGGAGGGACCCGGGGGGACAGCAGGGGACACAGAGGTGATGGGCAGGGGGGACAGCAAGGGACACAGAGGTGGTGGGCAGTGGGGACAGCAAGGGACACAGAGGTGGTGGGCAGTGGGGACAGCAAGGGACAGGTGATGGGCAGTGGGGGACAGCAGGGGACACAGAGGTGAGGGGCAGGGGGGGACAGCAGGGGACACAGAGGTGATGGGCAGTGGGGGACAGCAGGGGACACAGGTGACAGGCAGCAGTGTGGTTGTTTGAATGTGATGCTCCTGCCTCCCCCCTGCTCCCGGAGCTATGGGGGAGTGGAGACACCCAGGACAGAGGAGCGGAGCGTGGTGGCAGGGACACCCAGGACAGGTCCCTCGCCGTGGGTGGAAGTGTCCGCGTGGGGAGGTGACCTGAGAGGGTGGCTTGTGGGCAGTGGGGACTCGCCCTGTCCAACGTGCGCTCGTGTGGGCTCAGCAGAGCTCCCAGCCCGCGCGGAGGCGGTGGGTAGACCAGCGGGGAGCGGTGGGGTGCTGGGAACCGCGCAGAGTCCCGGCGCAGTCGGGAGACGGGCTGTGGCCGCTGTCTGGGTGGCTCTGACCTGTGGGATACCCGCACAGCTTTGTGCCGCAATTCTTACTGTTATCGAAGAGTTCATCTCAGGAGGATGGAAGATCCAGCAGCTGGGATCACGTTGTGTTGGTGGGCTCGTCGCTTGGTGGTTTCTTGCGTCCAGAGCTGAGCAGCTGCTGCTGAGCTCCGTTCCTCCAGCCTGGCCGCGGTGCCGCCGCAGCAGAGCCAGACACCCGGGTTTCCCGACCTTGCTGGTTGCCTCGTCGCTGTCACCCCGTTGCCAAAGGGCCTCTTCCATCCGCAGCCATGGGAGGTTCCTCATCTTGGGCGGGGGTCTGCTGATGGCTGGAGGAGCATCCAGCAGCCTCCGAGGTCGCTGCCTTCGGGCTGGGGCAGGTCCCAGGAGCTCCCGGGGACAAGCAGCTCTCTCCTGCACTGCCACCTTCCCTGGGGTCCCCGGGGTCCCCGGCAGGTCGCAGACAGGCTCCAGGTGAAGCTCCTGCTGTCAGAGCCGTGAGGTTGAGTTGTGGTTCAAAGTTGGAGGAAACAGCCATAGGGGGGAAAGCAAAAGATGAGATGGTGCGAGTTTAAAACAGACCCGGCGTCAGCCTTCTCCTTCGCCTGCTGTCCAGGGATTGCTGAGGAGCTCGGGAACCTGGTTCAGTGTCCCCTCGCTGTCCTGGGGGTTCTGGAGCGGCTCCTGGAGCTTCAGAGCCAGTCCCAGGAAAACTCGGGTCTCTGCTGATCCAGGGGGTCTCCTGGTGGGGGGGGTTGTGCTGAAGAACTTGTTGCCCAGCTGATGCTGAGGGGTTGCTTTTGAGGTCGTTGACAGCAGGGACCCCAGGATGCCGACTCCTCTGTTTGTTTTTTCGTCTGGATGTCGAACGAGTTGCTGTGACGAGTGCTGGGCCGTAGCGTGTTCCAGAGGGTGTGTCAGCAGCTGATCGCTTTCGGGCGGCGCGCAGCAGCTTCTCTTGTTCTGCAGCTTTGTACGGACCACACCAGACACGTTAATTCTCTTGCAAAGAGTGAGGAAGGCGTTGTGACCCGGGGTCACCTGAAAGCCCACGTAACCGCTCTCCTGTGCCTGCTTGGAGCGGGATGGTGCCGTTCACTGGCCTCGAAAGTGCTTGAATGCAAGAGAGAGGTGCCCACCAGCCATTTCCTGGATAAAATTGGGGTTTTATCTGGGCACTTTGGGGATAATAAATAAAGGGGAACATCCAGAAAGGGTGGCGATGCTTTCCCCTCCCTTTTTTCTCTCTTGCGTTGCCCGTGTTTTCGTTCTCTTGCCTGCTCGGGGGATGACAGTCCTTTTCTCTGCGGCCGTAGGAAATGCAGCGATCGCACCCGGTGCATGTTCAGATGTCCCGGGACAATCCCGCAGAGCCTGCTGGCAGGAAGCGTGGGGGGTGCCGTTGCAGGGAACCGGGGGGTGACAGCTGACATCAGACCTGCATCTGCTGGCGATGGATTTCCCAGCAGAAGCCTCGGTCTGGTTTGTAGCCTTGACTGTGCTGCTCTGGCCCCCAGCTCGTTCTTGGGGTGCACTCGGCGCGGGTTCTGTCTGCATCCCGGGTCCCTGGGAGCCGTCCCTGGCAGCTGGCGAGGAGCTCGAGCTGATGGTTCCCTGGTTTAGTGAGGATGCTCCTGGTGCAATTCCCCGGTAAAACCTCCGTGACTCTGGACTCATTTAACCTTCAGGCACGTTTCAAGACTTCCCATCTGTTTGTCTAAGCTTTGAGCAAGGGAAGAGAAGGCTTCGTGGCCGTGCAGCGCCCTCCCATTGGCTGGGTCGTTTCGAGGGGAGCAGCTCTTGGTTCTTCGAACACGGACCCGTCGGGATGCCCCAGTTCACAGCGTGACTTGTGTTGTCAGCTTGGCCAATTTCTTCCCCTCTCTGTCTCGTTTTCCCCGTGGGGCTGTGGTTCCTCTGTGGCTCTGAGGATGTCAGAAGCTCGGGGGGTGCCGTGTTTCCAGGAAATGGTTTTACCAAAGCCCGTGTGGGTCTGGGTCCCCGTTAGTGGTCCTCACCCAGGAGGGTGCTGCTGATTCCCTGTTTTGTTTCTGCAGCAGGTGGCTGCGTGAAGCCATTGTCAGCATCCCTCTTCTGGATATGGGTGGAAGATGCTTTTGAAGGCTTCCTGAGGTGCTTTCATCCTCCAGACCACCTCAGATGAATTTTCTGTGCTCTCCCCTTTCAGGTTCCCCTGCGTTAGCACTACACGATGGTCCTTCTGGCTTTCCCTGTTCCGGGAGCTCGTTCTCACGTACCTGTTCCCTTCTCCCCGCAGTGCTGAGTATCGGCGAAGGTGGCTTTTGGGAAGGAACCGTGAAAGGAAGGACCGGCTGGTTCCCGGCAGAATGCGTGGAGGAGGTGCAGATGCGGCAGTATGACCCACGGCAAGGTAAGCTGTGCCCGTAGCTCGGGGTGTCTCAGCAGGCGCGGAGACCCAGAAGTGTTCATTCACAGCGTCCAGCGGTCTCTGGGCTTGCCCCTGCTTTGCGATGGGTGATGGGTGCAGCTGGAGAGTTGCATCTCGAGGGGTTGGTTGGTGCGGTTGAGTAGCATCCAGCAGCAGACCCACTGCGTGTGGCACTGCCGTGGGGACAGCAGTCGTGGGTCCCTTCTGCGGAGACGCCGCGGCGGCAGGGTCCTCTGCAGGTGGCAGCGACCGATGGAGCAAGAGCGCGCGACTGTTGAGCTGAGCCTCCAACCCCGCGTTACATTTTGGGGGGGTTCAGAAGAAAACAGTAGTTTGTGCATGTTTGTTCCAGTCCAGGAGCAAACTCCTGGAGTTTGGCAGGAGCTGGCACTCCTGACCCCCCGTCCCAGCGCCAGTCACAGCCCAGCAGGAATTTTGCTGTTCCCGGAGGACAGCCGCTGTCGGGAGGAGCTGGGGATGGCATGGGCCAAGCACTGAAGGGTTCTTGGAGAGCACCGTGGCTTCCTGGCTGTCCTGCTGGTGTGGGGGGTATCGGCACGGCTCAGCCCTTGTCACCGACCGCTGCCCGGGCAGCATCGTGTCCCCCCCAGTCCCAGGACGGGGGGACACACGCCTCCAGCAAGCCTGAACTTGTCCTGGTGCAGAGAACATCTGGGTTCTCATTTTCAATGTTTTGCTTGGGAGAGAAGTGGCCCTGATCTGGCAGATTCGGTGGAGTTCACTTTGCATGTTAAATGAGGTTTGAAATTGGCACAGCTGGATCCGGGCAGCTGGGAGCGAGACCCTGATGGTGAAGCTGGGACAGAAGTTGTAGAGGAGAAAAGAAAATCCATAGAATACAGTTCTCTGTTTTGCACAACAGCCAGTGTTAATCAGTTCCTGGAAGCCTGAACCCACTTACAAAATCTTTTCTTTGCTCTAATCCTTCCTGGGAGGCCGACGGCGGCTGCGGAGAGCGTGCTGGAGGGGCTGGGGCCAGATGGGAGCTGCGGCTGGTCCTGGGAGTGCAGCCGCCGTGGCACGAGCGCCGTCTTTCTCGGCTCCTTTCCTTCTGACCTTGCTTCAGTTCCTGCGGGAGGATGGGGGGGTCGGTGGTGTCCAGGGGCAGAGACCACTCCCCACCGCTCCTTGTCTGCCCATTTGTGGGGAATTTCCAGTTGTTTTCCATTGTCTGAGCATCTGAATGACTAATGCATGAAAGCACATTAACCGAGTTCCTGGTGGACTTGGTCCTTGGCATTTTTGCTTTTTCTGAGAAAAGTCATTTTAAGGGTGGAATCTACCCCCTCGTATGGCGGGGACCTTGGTGGTACCTGCAGGGACCAGTGGAGGTGGTGGAAGCATTGGCGCTTCTCCCCGGTGTGCAGAGGCTTTCCGAAGAGAGAATTAGGAGCTTGAACCACCCTTTGATCAAGAAATGAGTTTCTTGTGTAAGAAACGTTTCAAAGTTGGAATAACAGTTGTTGGGTACCGCAAATTATTTACAAGTCTAGCAGTGGGAGCGTCTTGCTGGCTGGGTACGTCCCCTCCCTGTCTCTCCTGGAGATAATGGAAGAGCAGATGGTGTAACAACGGGATTTAAAAAAAAAAAAGACTAGCGTCGCTGTTTCTGAATCATCCATTCCCATGTTGCGGGAGAGAACCAGAAGTTCTTTCCAGCCTGGTGCACCAGAGGCTCCAGAGCACATCACCGCCGAGGAAGACCAAGTGTTGGGGTGTGTGCTCGGTCCCGTGGGCTGAGCCCCGACCCCACCATCCAGAGCCCTGCCCGAGCCCACCTTCCTTTGGAGAGCGGGGCCGTGTCTGTCCCGGTGCGTGGGCACGGGGCGGGAGGTTGTAGGAATCGTTGGCTCTTTCTTTTGGTAGAGGGCACTGTTGTTCTTCACTCGTCTCCGGTGCCAACCTCAGGTGATGTGAAGGCGTAGGTTGCAGAGGAGGAGGAGGAGGAGAGCTGAGGAGGATTTCGGTGCCTCGATGAGATGCAGCGCTCCGATTTCCCGCGGTGAACTGATCCTCGCCCTCCTGGAGGTCTGCGCCAGCCTTTGGGGAGGTCGGCTTGTTTCGTTGTGGTACCTGTTTCGTGGCTTTACCTCTGTGTGTCCTGTGTGGAGGGATGAGTTGCCTGTTCCACCGTCTCTCTTGTTTCCTTGGTGCATTACTGGGTCTGCCTTGGTCCTCCTTTGGAGAACTTGATCCTAAAACGAGACTGGGGTGGTACTGAGCTAGTGGGGAATATATCCTCATCCACGGGGAGGGTGGGTGGTGTGTAGATCGATGGTGTGATGCTGGTGGTGTCCCCTGTGGCCGTTGGCATGGGTTGGGTCTTGTTGGTTGGAGATGTTGGCGTGTCTTGCCCACGTACCTTCTTATAGCTCAGCAATCATTGCTTTTGGCAAATACCGTGCTTTTTGAGAAAAACTGCACTAGGAGAGGAGGTACGGACAGCAGGAAATGAAGAAATGCAATCAGCTGAACTTCCCAGGGCTGGAAAGGAGAAGCCCTGGCCGAGGAGCAAGTGCTGACTCCGATCTCTGCAGCTTTTCTGGGCAGGTGCATGGGGGGAATCCCTGGATCCGCAGCAGGCACCTGCCCTGGAGTGGCAGGATGGGCGCCAGAGCCGTGCAAGCCCAGCCTCGGGAGCTGAAGAACCATCCCGAGAGCCCCTGCGGGAAGGAAGGTCCCTCTTCTGCTCCCCCAGCTCTTCGATGAGGCGTTGCAGAGCAATGGGCGAGAAGAAGGATGTGCAAACGCTCGGCTGCAGCGGTGCTGGGGAGCGGATCTGCACCTCGGCGCTGGGTGACGAGCGCCTGTGCTCGGTGACAGGTTCGGAGGCGGCTTTCTCAGAGGATGCAGAGTGACAGCTCATGCGCCAGTACAGCTCGGGAGCAGCCCAGGTTCTGCAAACTGCCCTGTGTGATCCTGTTCCATCTCCTCTGGTCTGTGCACTTCATGGTCCTGGGCGCTGGAACAGGGTGCCCAGAGAAGCTGTGGATGCCCCATCCCTGGAGGGGTTCAAGGCCAGGCTGGATGAGGCTTTGGGCAACCTGGGCTAGTGGGAGGTGTCCCTGCCCATGGCAGGGGTTGGCACTGGGGGGGCTTTAGGGTCCCTCCCCACCCAACCCATCCTGGAATTCCATGACTGTATGAACTGAGCTGGAACCCTGCTTCGTGTGCTGGCCACCAAGGCATCGTGTGTGACCCACCCGATGTTCGGTCCCTGCTCAGACTCCACCTGGGTAGACAGGCATCCAGAAAAAATCCCCAAGCTTGGGCAGGAGGAGCAAGAGAAGCTGGGGAGCAGAAGCGTGCGATGACCACCGTGGATTCACCATGGACAAGCCGTGCCTGGTGGCCTTCTGCGTCGGGACGGCCGGCTCTGCGCATGAGGAGAGGCTGGTGGGCGTTGAACACCTTGGCTTTTGTCGAAGCCTTTGGCGCAATCTCCCGTGCTACCCTTACAGCCGTTTGCTTCCATGCTTCAGAGAGAAGACGGCACCAAACAAGAGCGTTGGCAAGAGTAGCTCTGCAGCCTGAAGCAGCCTCCTTGTCAACGAAACGTCTCTGCTCTTACCAGGGTCCCTTGGCTGCAGGGAGGTGACTCTGCCCATCTGGCCACTCGTATGGTGACAACTCCCTGACGGAACGGGAAATCAGAATTTCCTCGTCTGCAGCTGGAAGGTGTGTGCTCTCGCGGTGGAGTTGCGCGTGCAGCAGGAGCACGTGCAGAGCGGGCTGAAGACCCGGTGACGATAGAGCTGTAGGTGATGGAGCATCGGTTGGCACGGCCAGCCAGCTGCTGCTGGAACAGCGTGAAAATGAAATCCGTCTGCAGGAGCTCCGATAACCTCGCATCTCCCCTGGGGCCGTGCACCATCCAGCCTTCCAAGCCGGGCTGCTTTCCCCTCCAACGTGCATCGCTTCCCATGCACAGGGTGGGAACGGCTCCTCTGGCTGCTTCCACACCACCATTTGAAAATCTTCTCGATTTCTCTTTCACTTTTCTGGCTTCCTTCCAAGCCTGATCCCATCCCCATTACGTTGCTGCTGGTGTTCGGCTTCCTCTCTGGCTCTGCTGCCCTTAACCTTGATCCCCCGGGTTCTCTGGGCTTTCCCCCCCCGTCTCCATGGACCTGCTGCTCCGCTGGCACCTTCCTCGTGGGTTTGGGGATAAAGGGCAATGGTCGAGCATCCCGAGGTGCTGCGTAGGTTTTAAGGCTGGTGTCTATTGGATATTATGGTATCTTGGCCCATTTATCTCCCTTGCACTCTGTCTCCAAGGAATAAGGATGTGGTTACCTTAAAGCACTCTTGGGCTGACATTTGAACCTTTCAGAATGCCAGGGAATTTTAGATACAAAAAAAAAAAAAAAAAAAAAAAAANAAAAAAAAAAAAAAGTGGTTTCTCCTGGGCTGATTTGTTTAGATCTGTAAAAGAAAAAAAAAAAAAAAAACTACAGCATTACTTAGTTTAAAAAAAAAAGTAAAAAATAAACACATCATGGCTGTTTGGCCTCCTGCAGAAGGAATTTGGACTCAGCAGAACAGTTTTCTTGACGTTCCGGAGCATAAAGAGCAAGAGGCTCCCGGGAGCCCCGACGTGCGCTGCTGCTCCTCGCAGCCTGGGAAGAGATGCCGGCCGGGGCTCCAAACGGAGCAATTCGGGGATCTGTGACTCTTTTGCTTCAGCAAAGCACCCGGCGGCACACGGGGGACTGGGGCACGCCTGTGTCCGGAGCTGTTGGAAGGGGTCAGCCCGTTTTGCAGGGACGCCTGACGGCGGGCTGGCCGGTGCCCAGCTCCGGAGCGATGCTGATGCTGCGTGAGTTGCCGTAGTTGGTATCTTTGATCATTTTTGTTTCAGGCTGGTTTATGTTCTGTTCATTTCCAGCACTGGGTGTGGTATCAGCCCAGGCAGTGGGTTAGTGTTTCTGTCTCTGTTTTTAAGCAGCCGTGTCATTATTCAGGGAGCGTTCAGTGGCGTTGACCACGGAGGGGACCCGGGCTGGGGGGGACGTGTGGGTGTCTCGCTGGCGAGCGTGGAGCTCTGGTTGGGGTTGGGTTTCTCTTGGGCAGCCTGGGTTGTAACTTTGTCGTCGGTTTGTGCTGCGTGCTCCGAGGGTACAACACGACGCAGGACTGCTG
Source organism: Syrrhaptes paradoxus (assembly GCA_013400615.1). Taxonomy (NCBI): domain Eukaryota; kingdom Metazoa; phylum Chordata; class Aves; order Pterocliformes; family Pteroclidae; genus Syrrhaptes; species Syrrhaptes paradoxus. The sequence goes on along the minus strand of VZTO01009447.1, from coordinate 62,487 downwards.
CTGTGTGCCAGGTGACCCGCTGAGTAACATCAGAGTGAGTGACCCCATCAGATCCTTAAATCATCGAGTTCTCATGGCTTCTAGGTGTCCCTCCGTGTCCGTCAGTGCCATAGCTGCACGAGGCGTCCCCACTCATCCCCTGAACACTTGCTGCTGACTCAGCTTTCTTCTGCTCCTCGGTTGCCCGCTCGGTGTTCCAGGAGCCGCTGAAGATGTTCTTCAGAGAGATCACAGGGAGATCCTTGGAAGGTCCTGGCTGAGAGCTCTGACCTAGCGCTGCCGGTCTGGAGGAGCTCATCTCCCAGCATCTCCCGTAGGTTCCACCAGAATACAAACTACATCGTCAGCAAGCGTCATCTTCTCCATGTATGAGGGAAAAAAAGGTCTTGGTTAACGAGCGTAGGCTTACCTGCATTATTTTTTCATTGTTGTAACGGATGAGCCAGGATATAAAGACCAGTAAAGGATATAAAGACCAGTAAGCCTGATTTTTTTTTTCCTTGGAAATTAGTGAAAGCTAGAATAAAGCAATATTTTACTGGCTCTTCCTCAATTTAAAACCTTTTTAGGGGGAAGTCCACTAGATGTCCTACAAGTCTTTGAAGTAGTCAGCAGCTAGGACGAGGATTGATGTAATATGCCGACACCTTCACAAGGCTGTTAAGAAGGTTTCTCAAAGCCTGCTTAAAAAAACCCAAACTGGTTGAAAGGTAAGAAGCAAAGGACAGAAATAAGGAGGCAGGTTCTGCAGCAGATGGAGGTTGCCGGTGATGGGCCACAAGACTGTTTCCAGACGAGGAGAGATGGAATTAAAAAGAGGCAAGAGGTGGTCAGGAGAATCCAATGGGAGCCTGAGGAAGGATGGAGACTCCAGCGATGCGCTGTTTGATGGTGAGAATTCGGGGACAGACAGTGAAATTAGGCTTAACTCCCCAAAACGAGCCGTTTCCACCCAGCTGTGGAGCTCAGTGCCGCAGGTAAAGGCTCCCGAAGGAGGTGAAGTGTCCATGGAGGTGTGTTCCTTGGGTTGGGTAGGGTGAGGATGGTGGTGCTCCCTCTGCTGCGGGCACAGCGCCGGCTCTGCCGGCACACCGCTTGTTCAGAGTGTCTGCACTGACCGCTGCTGCTTGCCACCAGGCAGAGCCCCTCTGAGCCCTCCTCCTGAAAGGTCTGGGGACCACCCCAGGCCATCTGGGGAGTCTTCTGAGTCCCTGTGGAGAACGAGAGCGCCCCAGTCTTTGGTGCCAGTCCCAAAGCAGGTCTGGTGCCAAGGACTAAGCCGAAGAACAAGGGTTGTAACTATTCCAGGTCTCTACCAGCACCCCGAGTGGGGAGATCTGATGAAACCTTTCCGTTGGCTTCCCTCTGCACCATGTTCTTGGCACACAGGGGATCAGCAACGTTTCTTCTTCTGAAATAATTCCCTTTCTCTTCACCAGCCGCGCTCAGAGGCTGCCCCGGCCAGACTGGCTGCCTGGCGCGGAGCCTGGGAGAGGCTTTAATCGTGGTGGCATCTGCTCACCAGCCTCCTCCCAGCCGGGTGCTCCAGAGCAGGGCTTGGGACGCGGGGCTGAAACCCACCATGGGCAGCAGCGCTCCGCGTGCCCGCGCCAGGGGGAGCCGGGGGGGCTGCAGCGCTTCCCTGGCCCCAGGGCTGAGACGCTGCTGGTCGGCTGGGCTGTGGCACCCCAGCTCTGCCCCGGACCCCTCCCGGGTTTGAGGGCTCTGCTCCCTCAGTCCTGGCGCAGGGATGTACCCGCAGAGCCGCGCGGCTCTCCCTGCGCATCAGCCGGGCTCGTGGTCCAGGCGCCACGAGGGGACGAGACAACCCGGCGCATCTCTTCACCGGGAGCATCTTCAGGGGGATGAGGCAGCTCCAAAGCCGTGACTCAGTGCTCCCGTCAGGGATCGCCAGAACCACGGCAAAGCATCGGAGCCTCCTCCGTGGGTGTGTTGGCACAAGCAGGGTCCATGTGCTCGAGAAGGCACAAGTCCGGACCCCCGCCCTCTCCGGTCCTGAGACCGCATCTCCTCTGACTTGTGCGTTCTGCCCTTAGTTGGCGTTTCAGTTTCGAATCCGTTTTAATCCCTTTCTTGCCTGGCACAGGGTCTCACTGGGTCTCCCTTCCTCAATGCCATCTCTGCCGGATGGCTCCGTGGTTTGCTGTGACCTTGTCCCCTCGGGTGGTTCGATGTGGCTCTTGGGTGATACCTGTGACATCCCTGCTGCTGCGTTAAACAGGGGAGAGATCAGCTCCCAAAAAATGAATTGTCCTTCCTCACCGCCGCGCTGGCCCGAAGGGTGCCCGGCCGGTGACCGCCAGGGACGGTGCTCGTTGGGCTGCGAGGTCCGGTCCCGTGCTTGGCTGGCGTGGGGCACTTGTGCCTGTTCACCTCCGAGAAAGCTGCTGCCCAGGTGCTGCTGGTGAGGCAGGAGCGGTTGGTCGAAGACAGATGATGAACGAGAAACTGCTGCCAGTAATTAGAGGTGCATAAATCTTGCATTTCGTAAGATTAAATTGAATTTCTAAATAGTATTTGGGAATAGAGCTCCAACGTTCTGTAGAAACCAAAAGGTGTATTTTCACATTCTATAGGAGGTTTGTTTTTTTTTTCTGTTTGCAACCCAGTGCTGGTGCCTGAGAGGAGAGAGGATGGGGACAGCCCCGGTGCTGGAGGATGCGCGGGGCTGGCACCTGAGCCCCGCCGGGCTCTCTGGGCAGTTGGAGGGTGAGACCTGCTCCTCTCCCAGGACCCTTTCTCTGGCCCGTCCAGCCTGCTCCTGGCCGGCTATGGGATGTCGATATTCCTGTATCTTACCTAACGCACAGCCTGCTCCCGTCCGCACGCTCCTCCTGGGGTGTACCTTCCCTCTTCCCATTTCCCTGCCTGTCCCTGTCCCTGTCCCTGTCCCTGTCCCCGTGAGCTGCCAGTGCCGCCGCTGGTGTCGGGATGAGCCCCTGCCACCCCCCGGGCACAGCCCACCCCCCTGGGCTGCCCCTCGTGCTCTCTCCTCTCTACTTATAGAGCCTCCCCCTCCACACCCATCGCCGGGCGGCACGCTGGGCTCCATCCATCAGCCGCAGTCCCCGGTGCCCCCGTGACGGCTCCGTCAGGCACGCGCTCGGCAGCGGCTATATTTAGGGCTGGGAAGGGAAGGAGCCTTTGGGCTGCGGACATCCCATAAATCCCGCTCCCGTCAGCAAGCCACCGCGCTGGGATCTGGAGGAGATGGGGACGGGGGTTCGCAGGTGGGGGGCCTGTCCGGGCAGGGTGGGCTGTGCCGCAGCAGCTGCTCCCTCCCCTGCAGGCGTCCAGGGGGCTGTGGTGGCTCTTGCTGGGGGGGGTCTTCGTGTGCCATGGGGCCAGGGGGGTATATGTGGAAATNAGCTGGCAGAGGGGAGATGGAGATGAGATCTGGGGAAGAAATGTTTTCCTGTGCGGGGGGTGAGGCAGTGGCCCAGGGTGCCCAGAGAAGCTGTGGGTGCCCCATCCCTGGAGGGGTTCAAGGCCAGGCTGGATGAGGCTTTGGGCAACCTGGGCTGGTGGGAGGTGTCCCTGCCCATGGCAGGGGGGGACACTGGGTGGGCTTTAGGGTCCCTTCCCACCCAAACCACCCTGGGATTCTATGTGCTCGCTATTGGGACCTACTCGGGCTGTGCCATGGCAGAGCATCCCCAGGACCCCCCTTCCATCCCTCTCCCCCCAGCCCCTTCCTATTTTTTGTACATCTGTGTCAGGTTGTACAGAGTTGTGGGTGCCACCTTGTGCACAGGGACAACAAGCAGAACTTGTCCAGAAGCATCGGTGATCCCAGACGTGCTGGTGACACTGGGAGGGAGCCAGTGCATGGTGCTGATGCCCAGCGTTAGTGCACACCCCTGCCACATGGTGCCGGTGCGTGGTGCTGGTGCGTGGTGCTGGTGCCGGTGCAACGTGGTGGTGTTGGTGCCAGTGCACGGTGGTGGTACATGGTGCTGGTGCGCAGCGTTGGTGCACCGTGCTGGTGCTTTGCCATCAGCCCCCCTTGGGGACACGTGGTGCCTCCGTTTCCTTACGGCCGCAGGTGCTTTGGTTGTGCCACCGCGGGGAGAGCCGGTGTCCCCGCCTGTCCCAGAGCTGGGGACCCTCTGCCTCCTCGGAGGAGGATGATGAGGGTGAGAGCTGCCTGGGAGGAGGACAATTAGGGTGAGAGCTGCCGCGGGTGGTCCAGACAGAGGGTTATCCATCACCATTAACCCTTTGCAGCCTGTTGCTGTGCCGATCAGTCCTTACCATCTCTAGCCTGTCTTTTTGCCGGTCAGATTAATTCCTTGGCTCTTTGGGACAGTTTTTCCCAGGACTGCAAGGACGGGGCTCGGTGGACGACCACCTCATCGGAAGATCCGTGGGGAGCCATCAGCCCCCCGCGTACCGTCGGCCTCCAAGACATCTCCCTGCGGATTAGGTAACCGCATCGGGCGGTGCACGGCGGCGAGGCTGGGGCAGCACGTGGGGTCACCCAGCGCTGTGTGACGTCCCCACACCCCCCGAGCCCCCACACCACCGGGGCTGGGCTGCACCTCTGCTGCCGCGGGGGTCCTCGTCCTCACCGTCCGCATGGGCTCACGGGGGGTTGCGGGGCACTCGCTTCTTTCGGGGGGATCGCCGGAGCACCTGTGTTCACCTCTGCGATGCTGCATGTCCCCTGCGCTGGGGTCTCACTGCTCTGGTCACGTGCCCCCCGGTAAAAAAAAAAAATTTGAGCACACCCCCCCACCCCGTGCACATACATTATTTAATTATGAATTATGTACCTGTGCCGCTCTGCTGGTGTATGACGTGCGCCATAAAGCACGTGCAAAAATAGAACCTAAGAGATAAGGGTGGAATAAGCACCATTTCAAAAATATTTTATTAATGGGACAAAAAAAGTGTTTTTCCTGCACCCCTGTGGGCTGTCTCGCCCACCCCGCTGTGGAGACCGCAGCCGCGGGAAGGAGAGACAGACCCATAGAACCCAGGGTGTTATTCTGGGGGAACAAGTGCCAGCGTGCCAGGGCTGTTCTGCAACAATTCTGAAAAAGGAAAAAGAAAAAAAAACCCAAAGGGGAGCTGAAAGAGAAGAATCAGAGGGGGGAGGGGGGGGGAAAAGCCAGGCTGTGTTTTCAGAAACATGAGCAAGTCCTGTATTTGGTGATTTTATTTCTAAACCTTGGTAAAGTTAATTCTTCTTTCAGCCTTGCCGATAGTGTTTTGTGTGTGCAGGGAGGTGTGTGCTGGGGGTCCCTGAGGGTCCCCGAGGGCAGGACCCTGTGCTGCAGCTGCTGTCCCGGGCAGAGGCTCCTCGGGGTTGGGATGCTGCAGCCGGTCCATGGGTGGGGGTCCAGTGGCGGGGGGCAGCTGGTGCCAGCTGGAGGGTGTGGGGGGCTGGCGGGGTGACGCGGGTGCTGCCGCTGCCTCGAGGGCTGTCATCTGTCCCCAGGGTGGGACACTGGCCTCGTGGCCGCGGTGGCCACAGCGATGGCCCCTCCAGGATGGGGGGGTTGCATCCTGTCCTGAGCTTAGAATGAAGGATGCACAGCGCTGTGAGAACAGTAAAAACCGCCCGTCGGCTTCTGCAGCCCCTTCCCACCGGCTCTCGCCGGTCTGAACTCCAGCGCGGGTAACAGGAAATACTGATTTCGCTTTGGGTGCGGACGGTTTGTGTCCCTACCGAAGAGAAGAGATGAGTCTCTACACTTTGCGCTGTTTCCTCCTGTTAATCCCCTTTGTTCCTCCTCCCCCCCTGCCCTCGTTAGCAGCCTAACGACCCACTGGGTGAGCTCGGAGCTGCAGCCTGGCCGGTGGTGTGGCCGGTGCTGCCGTGGGCAGCTCCCGGGGCTCTGAAGGGACGCGGTGACACAGGGGANCGCTGTTTCCTCCTGTTCATCCCCTTTGTTCCTCCTCTCCCCCTGCCCTCGTTAGCAGCCTAACGACCCGCTGGGTGAGCTCGGAGCAGCAGCCTGGCCGGTGGTGTGGCTGGCGGTGACACAGGGGGGAGTGGAGTTAGCGGCTGCTTGGGGTCCTGGTGCTGCAAGCTGGAAGCTGACATAACAAATCTGTGCTCTCTGTGTAGGACTGTCCTTGGGGCTGGTGAGAAAAGCTTTCTGATCCCCTAAGGTTTGTTAGATTTACCCTTGGAGGTGGGAGCATCCTGGAAAACACTGGTTGGGGAGTCAGCCAGGGTGGTGATGGGCACCGTCCGAAAGTGACCCATCCTCGTTCCAGGGTAATTACAACACTAAAAATCCCACCTCCCAGGGTGGGGACACCCCTCCCGGGTTAACCCACCCACCCACGGGGCGTGCAGGGTCAGTTTGAGGAACGCCGTGTTTTCAGATGAGGCGAGAACAGAGCTGAGCAGCTGCAGTCGGTTTGGCCACAGTCAGAGGGACGTGGCACCGGTTCTGAGCTGTACGGACACCGTGTGAGCGGAGCCGGGGGGCAGCTTCGTGGGGTCACCGCCCCGCGCCCACCCCTGCGCAGTGAAGGATCCCTCAGCTCTGGGGGGGTCTGGGCTCGCTGCCCCCCGGGTGACAGACTCTGCTGTGGGACACCACTGTCACCCTCCCGCAGCCGTGGGTGGGTTGGTGCCGTGTAACGGGCTGGGTCGGGTGGGTGCGAGGACCCGGCTGCGTTGTGCAGGGGGTGTGCAGGGGGGTCCAGGGTCATGCCGTCGGTGCGGGTTTGGTGCAGATCCCTGCTGCAGGAGAGCAGTAGTTGGGAGGGTCTGGCTTGAATTCCTTTCCTCCTCCCTGCCGTGTGTCCCTTTAGCTGGGGGGNCACTGTCACCCTCCCGCAGCCGTGGGTGGGTTGGTGCCGTGTAACGGGCTCGGTCGGGTTGGTGCGAGGACCCGGCTGCGTTGTGCGGGGGGGTCCTGGGTCACACCGTCATTGTGGGTTTGGTGCAGATCCCTGCTTCAGGAGAGCGGTAGATGGGAGGGTCTGGCTTGAATTCCTTTCCACCTCCCTGCCGTGTGTCCCCTTAGCTGCAGAGCGCGTCTGGGACCCTGCGGTGGCATCTCCGCGCCTGCAGCCGTCCCCCAGCATCCAGCAGCCCGCAGGCTCTGGCATCAATTCTGCTGCCAGCTCCACAGGTCGGGCTGGCACGTTCTCTGCCTTTTTCATGTTTGCGAGGCGGGCAGGGGGACGCCTGGGCTGTTCCACCCTGGCTTGGTCCCACGGGTCTGGGCTGAGATGCTGCTGCGGTGGGGACGGTGGGAGGACAGTGGGGATGGTGCCGGTGGCTGGAGATGCGTGGCAGTGGAGGTGTCTCTGGGTTCCCGGCTCTGTCCTTCCCCGTGCACCCGGAGAGCTCGGCGAGCGGCGGGTGAGAGGGAACGTGGCCGGACCGTCCCCATCCCTTCATGGGAGCTGCGTCCCCCGGCGCAGAGCCGTGCGAGGTCGATGTGGCCGGACAGAGCAGGGACGCGGCTGCTGCCCTGGGACAGGGGGGTGTGTGCTTCGCCGGCGCTGGGTCTCCTCTTTGGCTCCCTTTGGAGTCTCAGTGCGATCTGGTGCCCTGATGTGGTTCGGGAGTGGTGGTGGAGAGACCCTGCGTCTGTGGGACTGTGCGTGAGCGTGCGTGGGATCGATCACATCGACACATCTATCGTTATGTATTGATCGACGCTTGCGTGGAAGCGGGGCTCACGCTGCGTGTGCACAGGCAGGGGAAGCAGAGGATGTTCCTTCCTCTCTCAGCTTTGTGACGTGTCTCTTTTTTTTCTTGCAGAAACCAGAGAAGACAGAACAAAGCGTCTCTTCCGACACTATACTGTGGGCTCTTACGACAACTTCACCTCTCACAGGTAAGCATCAGCATCCTGGCTTTGCGGTTACGAGTCGTTTCCATGGAGACAGCATCTCCTTTTCCCGACAGAGCCGTGTACGTCGGTGTAGTTTCACGGGACAGAAACTTTCCTGGTCAGGTCAGGGATAACCTGAATCGTAAATCCCAGGCGAGGCGAGGTGGGGAAGGCGTTGGAGCTGCGGGGCGGTGGAGGAACAAACATCCCGGGGAATTTCTGGTTGCTCCGGGGGCTGAAGAAGGTGCGTTGGATGGAGATGCAGAGTCACACCCTTGCTCTGAAGGAGAGGAGAGGTTTGTGCTTGCCCCGGAGCGCGTGTGGCTGGTGGAGACGCCGGCAGGAGCCGGGCTGTAGGATCGGGTCTGCTGGCTGGATTGGGGAACACGCGTCGGGCGCTGGTGTTCGGTGTGGGGCTGGTCTGAGGAACGCGATGTCTGCTTGCAGTCAGGCTGGAATGCTCTTAAAAACCGTCGGTTATTAGAGGAATTGGATGGGTGGTATTGCCTGCGATGTGACGAGAGCAAATTGTGAGAATTCATTGTGCGAAAGCTGCGTTATCCCGAAGCCTTGGAGCTTCTCCCAACAAAGGCGTGAGCGTGTTCTGGTTTGCTGAGCGGCTCGTCCCAAATCTGCCTCTGGGGCTCTGAGCGCTTTTTGCTCAAAGGAGTGCGTGTAACTTGGTTTTGATTTTCCAAAATCCTGTGACACGCTTCTTCAGGGCTGTTTGTGTTCTTAACTGATCACGGGACGGCAGAGAAAATGCTGCTGTGACTCAGAGAACAGAAAAGAAGAAAAACGGAGGGGAAAAGGTCCGTTTGCACCATGGCCAAGTGCTGCAGGGAACCCCCAGAAGGTCTGTGCTGGGCTCACGGGTTCTTCTCGGTGTTAAAGGGCAGGAAATAGGTCAAAAATTGGCAGATGGGTCAAAATTCCATTCCTTCAGCAGGAGAAGGGTGGGTGGGTGGGATGGCATCAAGCTGGGTCGGTAAACATTGTGGTCGTAAAATTTTTTTTGGGCACATGCAAGATAACACACCCCAGGAGAAACGCCGCGAGGTGCTCTTGCCCGTTCAAGAGTTTCCAGCTCGTTGTAATTGCTTGGGAATAACGATCTGACATCACTGTGACGTCACAGTGGAAACATCGTTAGCGCTGGGGCATTCGGGAAAACAGAGCAAGGAGCAGGTCAGGAAATACCGTTGTGAAGGAGGGTCGGTGGTGGCACTGGGTTCTGGGGGACAGACCCGCAGCTGGGCGCCAGCACGGGAAACCAGAGGGTCCCGCGGGTGGGAAAAACCAGTTTGGGGCTTGCTGTGATTCCAGCCCAAACCTGCAAAGGCAAATTGAGTTTTTGAGATTGTTAGGGAAGGAAAAAAAAGAACAAGATGGAAAATGTAATTCTATCTTTGTATAAATCCGTACTACACCCACCCCTGGAAACCTGCGGGGAGTTTTGGTCTTCCAGACCCAAGTAATAGTTGAGAAGTTGGCAGAGAAAACCAGCGAGTGCTCAGAGCTGTGAAACATCTTCCCCAAGAGGGGAGATTAAATAGACGGAAACTCTCAAGCTTGGAAGATGATCCTGAGGAAGGGGTTTGGTAAAATCCGGCACTGAAATCCCCCGGGGATACGCATCAGGAGGGTGTCGAGCCTCTTCTGCGCCCAGTCTTCTTGGAGATGGCAGTCCAGTTGGCCTTGGCGTTCCCAGGCCGTCGGTGCGTGTAAATTACTGATGAACTGGGCGGCTCTGCTGGGGCGTGACTGGGACCAGCTGGGATCAAGAAACAGCACTGACACGGGCTGTGAAAACCTGGCGTTTGGACAGATTTTGGTGGTTTGAATTGGAAAAAGATGGGAAAAGATCTGCATCCCCATAGCGTGGTGCGTGGCTGTGCAATGTAGGAGGGTGAGGATGTGGAAGGACAGGGACGTGGAAGGGTGAGGACATGGAAGGGCAAGGACGTAGGAGGGTGAGAACATAGAAGGGTGAGGACGTGGAAGGACCAGGACGTAGAAGGGTGAGGACATAGGAGGGTGAGAACGGCCACGGGAGCGTGCGGCGGGTCCTCCAGGCCAGCACTGCGTGCTGCACGGTGGCCAACGTCAGGAGCTTCCTGCAGTCAGGAGAACAGAGTAAGCAACCCAAAATATTATTCCTGCCTGCAGCAATGTGCTGTTCAGAGCCTCCCTGAGCCAGAGGCAATGTCTTTGGATTGAACAGCCTTCAGTTGTTGCGTCAATTTGCCCAATGTCATGCAGCTCGAGTGCTTTCACCGTCTCTCCTGGAAGGGGAAGGAGGGTTGGCTTTGGGGGGTGGTGAGACTGGTGGTGCTGGACAGTGGGGTGCCCGTGTCTGCTCCTCCTGCTGTGTCAGAATACTTGCAGCATGAGAAAGACGCTTCTTCAAGCACACATGTGTGCTCGTCGTTCATTCATGGGTTGCTCTGAGCACAGCAGTGACCCAGCCTCACCCGTCAGCTGGGGAGGACCGGTGAGAGGCAATGGGATGATGGAGATGGTGGTGACCGGGCGTGCAGCATGGGAGGGAGCATGGTGCGTTTAGGATTGCCTTAGTAAACAGGATACACAAAATGGAATTTTTTCACATTTTTAAAAATACTGAACGCTTGGGCCAGTGGGTTCCTTGAGAGCAGAAATGAAGAACCGTCTGAGGAGCCGTGAGAGCACTGCAGCAGGTCGAGGAACAGGGTTTGCGGGAGAGCTCGTTCCGTCATCTCTGACCTCGCTGGGGGTCTCGGGCGTGGGAGAGGATTAACATAACGGCAGCGTTTGAGGAACAGCTTCAAAGTACTTGAGAAGATTGCAGACGAGTGACTCCAGCTTCCAGGAGAAGCCTTTGAGCAGTTGGGGTTTGAGTGGGTGCCCGGCGCAGCGTTCGCGGGGCTGGATTGCAGCTTTGGGCAGGGTAATTGTGGGATTTTCTCTTTTTTGGCTCAATAAGGTGAGAATAAAGCTACAAATACAAGGAGAGGTGTACATGAGAATGTGAGAAGATACTGAATACTGAATTAAAACATTCTCTCTTGTGGAGTCAGGCTCCGGGGAGGCGACGTTCCCATGTTGTAACTCCACCGGCACAGAGGATGCTCTGGGGCCGAGGTGTGCTGGGGTCACAGGAGGCGGTGGGAACCCTCCCCGGCTGCGCTCAGAGGATGAGGAGCACAGCACAGGGCTCAGCAAACCCTAATCTGGTCTGAAATGGGAACAAGGCGAACGGAGGGAGGCCTGAGCTTGTACTTATCATCAAGAGGCAGCCACAAGGGGAATTGACTTCTCTGATGAACTGTGTTAAGGGAAGAGATTAAAGTGATTAGAAATTAACTCTATGAAATTAAGAGCCCACATTGTACGTGGCACAGCTGGGAAGGAGAAGAATTGGGAGCAATAGACAATTTAGGATTTATTTTTTGTTATTATTCAATCACAGGGATTAGTTGAGCAGGGAGAGAGATTACAGCCGTGAGCATCCACCAGCCATCTGGATGGGTCCTCCCCTTCGAAGAGAGCAAAACCGTGAGGAACTCTGCGAGCAGGGATCTCTGTGCCCTTAGATGCTGCGGCTGGCCGAGTATGTCAATGCACAGAATTACAGAATTATTTAGGTCGGAAGGGGTGCTGGAGCTTTCTAGCCCAGCCGGTTGCCCAGAGCAGGGCCAGCTAGGTCAGGTCGCTTTGCGTGTCTCCAAGGTTGGAGGTCCCACCGCGCCCATCCCAGTCTTTCCCATGGTGAAAAAGTTTTCTGTGTATCTTCTCATGCTTCAGTTTGTCCCATGGCTGTGCCCCTCCAAGAGTCTCTTTCTCTTCTGTACAGTGCGCCACGAGGTGGTGGCAGGTGGCAGGAGGTCCCCACCATCTCTCCTCCACGCTGAGACAGCCCGGTGGTCTTGACCTCCCCCTGTCCACTGTAGCCCCAGTGCCTCAGACGGGCTGAGTGAGCAGATCAGTGACACAAGTGACCAGTGAAAGCCCCTGGAATCCACTGGGGCTGCGCCGATGACTTGCTGTCTGTCCTTTCCCCCCAGGCAGGAGAGCGGTGCCCGTGTTTGCGCCGCTTCGTTCCCTTCTCTAGGTCATGTTCGGGGCTCATCCCTCTTGGCGGGGTGATCACAGCCCATGCTGCCCCGTCGGTACCAGTGTCGGGCACTGGGATCCCCATCCCCGAGCCCCCCCTCTGCACGCTGGCGTGCCGGCGCTGGGGGACGTACAAGCGAAGAGCTGGTTCCCGTTCTTCCAGACCCGACCAAGTGGAAGAGTTGCTCTGGATTTCCTTGAGCTGTTCCGCGGTTGTGTGGCTCCGTGACAGCTCCCCGTAGTCCTTCCCATTCTGCAGATTATTTACCGGCTGTTCTGCCTCGTCGGTCCCCAGCGCGCCGTTAATTTGGGTTTGGTATTAAAGTGTGCTGAGCAGGTGGAAACCTCCCCGATCTCGGCTCCTGCGAGGTCTCATCCAGGAAGCAAGTGGGCGGCAGGGAGATGGAAGATGCATCGGCTTGTTCTGTCGTTCTGTCGGAGATGGAAGTTGCATCGGTTTGTTCTGTCGTTCTGTCCAGTTGTGACTAGTGAGCAAGCCCGGAGAGAAGCCGTGTGCCCGGGTGGGCTCGGCGAGGGGCGTGGGAGAAGCCCAGGCAATGGCTTGGCCGGGCAGGTCATGGGAAATGCCCCCGTGCGTGGAAAGGGAGCGGGAGAATGAGTCTGTGATGCGTGTGTTGTGCAGCTGGAGCTGCTGGCCGGGCGGTGCTGGCTGGTGGGGAGAGGTGCCTGCTCCCGGGGGGTCCGGGCAGCGGGGTTTTACAGCGGCGAGCCCGTCTCCTTGGGAAAAGGTGATCTGCAGCGGGCTGGTGCAACCTGCATCTCTATAGCAACAGAAGTGCAGAGGGAGAAAATCAAATAAATCTCTTCTTGCGAAGGCTTCTCTGTAATCCCGCTTGTCAAATTAGCATGCCTTCAAAACCGTCTTTGGAAGATCTTCTGGTGAACGGTGTCTTTTGGGACCACTTACCTCTTCCACGGAGGGTTTCAAGAACAGGAGATGGTGAGAGGTGAGCTCCCCCCAACCCCCTGCTTTCCATCCGCCGTCCTTGTGCCGGGGTCCTGTGCCAGACTGCTCAGCGTTTCCTGAAATTGAGAATTTCGGCGTTGGTGCGTGACACGAGGCCAAGCCCGTGGGGTTTCCCTTTGGTTTTCCCTTTCTTTTTGCAGCCAAGCAGAGGACACTGTGCCCAGTGTCAGTGCCGTCAGCATCGCTGTGGGCGAAATGCTGGAGCAGAGGGATTGTAGCAGGATGGTGGGAGTGATGGTGTGCACCGTCCCCGGGGTCTGTCAGGGGACTTGGTCAAGGACGCCTGTTTTCTGCAGCGATTTGCACCAAGTTTTGGTCGGGTAATCGAATACAACCAGAACTTGAAAGAGGTGACAACTGGTAAAGCTGCAGGTCACTGAGCAGCTCATCTCAGACTAAAGTCCTTCTGGCTCCTGCTGTCCTGGGGTTGAAAGCCTTTGGAGCATGGACCTGCTCAGCAATGGGTTCCTGTCGGGTATTTCTGCTCAGCAATGGGTTCCTGTTGGGTATTTCTGCTCAGCGATGGGTTCCTGTCCGGTATTTTGCTCTGAGAGGCTTTGGAGACGTGGGCAGATCTTGACAAACATCAGCTGGGCAGCCGCTGATGACACATACAGGATCTTCAGAAACAGGAAAGAAATAGAAAATCTGCTAAAAATAGTGTTACGCTTCTATGGAAATCCACGGTTTGGCAGTCTCTTGAAAAACACTTCCAGTTGTAGTTTACCCGTCTGAATAAGAAAAATCAGAGGAGGTTCAGAGGCAGCCAGCAAGGGTGACCCAAAGCGTGGACCACTTCATCTGAGGAAAGGTTAAATAGTCTGGAACTGCTCAGCTCAGAGAAGAGGTGCCTGGGGAAGAAGCGAGAGAGTTTTACGAAATCATGAGTAGGCAAGGAGGAGGGGAATGTGGAACAATAGTGATTTCTCCGTACAAAGGAATGAGGTGGCACTCCGTGGAATTAGCAAGCAGCGAGATTAAAATAAAACAAAGTACTTTGTCACACTGCAGGCGATTAAACTGTAGAATTTATTCCTGCTGCATGTTGTGGAGGCCAAGAACATAAATGGATTCGAGCTGGGAGTACGAAATTGCTGAAGAGTGAATTTGTGACCAGGAAACGTTGTGTGCTGCTCGGGGCTGGAGATGAGGAACGTGGTTCCTGGCTTTCAGAGGTGGGGAGGGTGTTGCGCGGGTGGGTCTCTGGGCTTTTCTTCTGCTTCTTATTCTCTTCCCTTTGCTGTCTGTCATTGACCGTTACTCACGAAAGGATGCTGGTGTCACTGTAGTACCCCTGTCCTTGTGTTCTGGTTTACAAAAGGACGTTAGGTGGAGGGAACCATCCTCCTTCTGTCCTTCAGCTGAGAGCAACTGAACACTTCAGATTAACTTTGAAAACCAACAAACCACCAACCACAGGGTCACAGGTTCTGTAGAGGGGGTGTTCTTATTCCTTCGTGCTAGCTGGAGGAATAAGATGAGTTGGGCCGTGTCAAAGCATTTTCATTTCTTCTCAGCCACCTTTAGAGACGAAGGGCTGACTTGGTTCTTTGAACATTCCACAACCATTTAGCGTAGTTGTTCTTCTTCCATGGTGCAGTTCTTTGGTTGGTCTTTGGAAACTTTGTTTTCATAGAATCACAGAATCATGAAGGTTGGAAAAGACCTCAAGGATCATCCAGTCCAACCGTCAACCCAACACCACCCAACCCACTCAACCATGTACCGAAGCACCACATTGACAAGTTTCTTGAGCCCCTCCAGGGATGGTGACTCCACCATCCTACCACCCGCTTGGTGTCTTGGAGCAAGGCGTTGATGTTTCTCTGATGCTGCACTTTGTGTGATGGTTTTCCCCCATCTGCTGAGTGGGGGAGAGGCTTTTATCCACTGTCGTTGGTGGAGAAATTCACCTCGTGTAACTTCAGACGGTTCAGAACCCGTTCACCTGACCTCGTGGTCAAGGTCCCCTTTGTAGTGTGGAGCAGCAGAAGGGGGCTTGCAGGCTGCAGTTAATTTCCATCTAAAACAATCATCTGGGTGAAGCATGACCTTGTGCATCTTTCACTGCCCAGGCTGTGAGGGCACCACGGGGGTCCTAGGGCACATGGAGACCATCGCTGTCGGGACTTGGGCAAGATGCATCCCGCTCTGGGTGCTGGTGACACAAAGCTCTTCATTTAACCCGGTGGTTAGATGCAGAAAAACGGGGCCTTCCACAGCAGAATCTATCTGGTGTCAGACCCGTTCCCCGACACGACGTCACTTGTCCCCTGCAGCCGGTGCCTTTCCCTCAGGTGCCTTTCCCCCCAGCACTGAGTGTCCTGGGCATCGTCGTTGTCACTTACTGACCTGGAGACCCGAGGGAGCAGAGGAGGAACCCAAAGCCCTTCTGTTGACTTCAGCTCCCCAGGGTGTTCGGCGTTGGAGCCGGCATCGTCCCCCCCGTTCTGGACGAGAATACTCGCTCGATGAGGGACAGGAGATGCCGCGAATGCCCTCTGTGAGTCACTGCAAACGCTGCAGCTTTGTGGGCAGGATGAGAATTTGGAATTATCTTGATGGATAGCAACTATTGTTTGAAAATGCTTAGATGCAGTTCAGAGAGGAGAAATGCAAATTGTCCCCGTCGCAGGGAAGTAATCAGCGCCGCAGATGCCGGAAAGAGAAGAATAGAGAGCGGGCTCAGGAGTTAGAGTGAATCCTAGGCTGAACATCAATTAGCAATGTCAAAATGTTGTGAAGAGCAGAGACAACGGGGTATTCAGCCAGAGGTCCAGCAGACGTTCTCCTTCGCTCGGCGCTGAGCGCGGGCACGGGCTTCGGATGCAGGATGGAAAGCGCAGGGGTGGGAATGAACCCTGCGCCGTGCCTTTGGGAACAGGACAAGAGGCAATCAGCAGCAATCACAGCAAACAACATTTTAGCTAGGCAGCAGGAGAAAATGCGTAATTGTACGGGTAACACAGCGTTAGAGAAGATTGCCGAGGTCCTTAGTGAAAGGTCTCTCTGGAGAGTGAGGAACATCTTACACAAGCATCTGTCAGGAAGGTTTTGGTGTAACTGACTCTGCACCCAATTGCAAGGGGCAACCCTTCTTAAAACCCCTTGCGGGGGGTTCGGTGGGCTTTGTCACCACTCCTGTGCTGAATGTCTCCAGTCCTTCCTCCAGTGTCCCACTCCTGGTCCATGGGCACCAGGCTGCGCGTTGCCGCGCCTCGGTGGCTGCTCCCTGAGTGTGCCAGGAAAGGGAAACAGAAATATTCCCCCAGCATGACCCGTTGAGTGATTTGTACTGGTTTCCAGGAAGCGATGACAGGCAGGTGTTGCAGGAGGTTGTCGGAGGTCTCTGAGCTGTACCATCATCTGCACAACCCACAGTTAGGAAAGGTGCTGCAGACTCTTGCAATATCTTCCTGGTGAATTTCGGTGGATTTTTCTTTTGATTAGAGTCTGCTGGCTCCTTTTCTTCCAGACAGAAGATAATCAGATCATGACAAACAAATGAAATTTTAAAAGTGGTGCCAAAAGCTCTTTCCTCCAGCACTCACTCAACTCGCAGTAGTTCAGTTGTGTAGGTAAGAATTACCAAAAATGTTTTCTGTTTTGGTAAAATATGAGCGAGAAGGGGCAATTACATTTAATTTGACTTCCCGTGGATAACAGCCCATTAAATTTTACCGAGATGTTGTATCTGAGCACAGAGACCTTTGGTAGACCGAAACACGAGCGTATGCACAGGGCTGAGCTGCTGTTTGCCTCGACAGCCCTCCTGCAGCCAGGGAATTGGACAGATGCAGTTTTCCAGACTCACAGGATGCAAAAGAAGTGAAAATTCTCCTTTTTACCGGTCTAATTAGGGAGATTATTTGTTCCCCTCTTCAAAGACGGTAATTCTTTGCTTTGGAGCATGCAAGCATCCTTGCACGACCTCGGGGCGCTGGCTCGCCCCATCCGTGGTCCTGTTCCGAGCATTATTTGGAAAATCTGAAGTACTGAAAGTGTTTTTCTTTTGTTTTGTCCCTGTTTGTAGTGATCTGGATGCCTCTTGACCTTCTCTTTGATAGGAATAAATCGAGCTGAATTTCACACTCTCAGACCCCTTTTCCTGCTCCTGGGGTTCTTTTTTCCACTGCCTGCTGGTCTCTAATGTTTTTCTGTTTTCTCGAAGACACCAGCTGGACTATCCCGGTAAAGCCGCGTGTACAGAGGGACGAGGGGTTTGTGTCCACTGCGTCATTTTTGTAACGAGTTGGTGATGGGGGTGTACGTCCTGGTTGAATTGCTGCTTCCCAGGAACATCTCTTATCCTGAAAACTGAGCCTGGATTTTCGGTACTTTCATTTACCTGTGTTAGAAACTTTTCTTGTCCTGGGTGTCTAATGGCACGGTCCGGATCGCTCTGACGAGCCCTCCTCTGCTCTGGCCGTGTTCTTGTGTCCTCTTCAAACGTCACACACAAAGATCTCAAGTTCCTAAATCCGGGGGTTTCGTTGTTACTCACAAACTGGAAACGGGTTATTGTAAGAGTCTCTTGGATGGTTTGGGATGGTTCCTCCATCCTGTGCGGTCAGCCCTGGCACCGCTGCCGTGCTTGGTGGGACCGCGGTGAGGTGGGATGCGGCTGGTGGTGCTGGGGTGGGACAGCTCTGGTGCACTGGGACTGGTCCTCGTGGGGTAACTGGGGACAGCTGCCCGCGCGGGTCGGCGTGCTTTGGTGACATCTTTGTCCTGGAAGTGAGCGCGCTTTCTGTGTACTGGTGTTTCCTACGAGAAGGTTGCGGAGGACGGAGTTTGTTGGTGTGTGGTGGTACCAGACCCGTAAGCCACGGTACGTGATCTCCTCTGGTTGCCATCAGCAGTTCTATCGGGATCTTGACAAGACACTTGACAGGATCAACCTCACGTTAACCACACGATGAGATTTCCTGTTCCCTCTGCCAAATACAACATTCTGTTAATCTGCTTGGGATGGAGTCAGGCTGGGAGTTTGTAGCTCTTGTGTCGCTCCTGGCAGAGTCTGGAATCTCCAGGGTTTCCAGAATTTCTTAAATACTGACATTTGCTACCGAGATGGTGCCTCAGCTGATTTTTCTGAAGGTCTTCAGTGTAAAACATTCTGGCTTTGGATCTGAAAATGCCTCAACAGACGCTGCCTCGTGCTCTCTGTAGAGGTGACAAGTTTCCCATTCCGCCCACGTTGTTCTAGGAGATGCCAACGGTGCCCTTCTCTGCTCCAGATCCAGCACCGAAGCACCTCCTGGACACTTCTGTCTTTGGGGTGTTGAGGTCACGTTTCCTCGCCCACCTCGCTGCTGGTGTTGGCCATGAGCCACGTCCAGCTCGTGGGCGGTCTCCTCTTGCAGCGGCGATGCTGCGGGAGCTGCGAGGTTGCAGGGGTGGTTGGTGTGTGCTGCAGAGTGTAAATGCTCTTGAAGGAGTAAGATGCTCGAGGAGAAACCATGAATCTCGACACTCAGCAGGTGAACAAGATGTGGTTTATCCCACATACCCTGTGCAGAGTTGCCTCTCTAGAGAGCTCTGTGAGACCGGATTGTTTCACCTGGGCTTGTGTTAACTTTCCAGCCAAAGCAGGACCTGCAGCATCCCTCACGCTCGGTGAAAATAACAAGGTTTGGTTCTACTACAGGTTTGGCTTGTTTGTTTCTAACTGCCCTTGGGCAAATGTTTGCCAAGATCTCTGTGCCAGCGGTGTCCCAGCGATGAACTGCAGCACATGCTCTTGGTTTGTGGTGGCATTTTCTCTCGGGTTGTGTGCCTGGAGTTCAGCTGCCTGCAACTCTTCCAGCAAAGCAACTCGTGACTTGTGCTGAGACGGGGAATTCGGCCCCTTGTGATGCATCTGCTGGAAACACGCTTTGTGAGAACAAGGGCTAAAAATGTGATGCAAATCATCCAGTCAGAGCAGAAACGCTGTGGTTGCTGTTTTGCTGCTCGCTTACCCGTGTGAGCTCGGTCTGATCATGCCACGGGGGTGGTGTGGGGCCGGGGAGATGTCCATCGTGCCCGCGGGTCACATCCAGCTCCTGCAGCCGCGGACCCAGACAGGCTGGAGCTGCTGGCTGGGGCCAAATACCGTCACTTTGGTGATGATGTGAACGTTTGTAAGAGTGAGGGTGGTTTGTTGTTAAACAGCTGAAGAACACGGTGCCCAGTGCCGGTCTCTGGACCTTGTGCTGCTGTTGGTTGTGGGTGCTGGGGTGAGCACTGCTGTGCCCCTGTCCTGGTTTGGGCTGGGACAGGGTTCACTCTCTCCCCAGCAGCTGATGCAACACTGGGTTTGTGCTGGGGAGAAGCTGATCACACACTGATGGGCAGAGCTGCTGCCAGGACACTCAAGGACTTTCCAGCTTCTCTGCTGTGCCCGTGTCTACAGGGGCAGGAGGAGCTGGGAGGGAGCACAGCCCCAGGGACCAGCCCAGGATTCCACCTTGGGTTTAGGACTGAGACCAAACTGGCCGATGGGCTGTTCCATCCCATGCCCGGCATGGCCGGGGAGGGGGGAGGCTCTGGCCGGAAGGGCTTTCTCTTTCTGCATCAGCTCTCTCCAAGTGGTCCCTCTCTCAGGGTCATCTTGGTCTCGTGGATGCTCAGGCTCTCATCTCTTTTCTGGAATTACAGTTTTGGGACTCTCCCTGCTCCGAGGTCATTAGCCAAGAACGGGCTGAGCCTTGGTCATCTTGTGGTGAGCCATATCATTGTGTATCACTCACCTGTGTAGTTGTATAGTATTATTATTTTCAGTTTTATTATAGTTTAGTTATGAAATTGTTCTTATCTCAACCCAGGGGTCTCTTTTCACCCCTTTAATTTTCTCCCCCAGCAGGGGGGAGGGTGAGCGAGCGGCTGTTGGGGTTTTCTGCTGCCAGCCGGGGTCAAAACCATAACTGGGGGCAGCCAGAGGGGTTGGGGGGGACATGGAGGAGCTGGGCTCTGCAGGAGGCTGCTGTGGCAGCATGTCCTGAGCAGACCTGGGTTCCTGCCCCTGTGCCTGAGCTCCACCATCACCTCCTGAGCGCGTGGGGCACCGGGAGCAGAGCAGGTCCCCATCACCATCTGCCTGCTGGCATCCCCCCCTTCATGCTGTGTCCCTCCCTCCCTGCAGAGCGCACGGATGAGATCCAGGTGAGACGTGCCCTGACCGGGGAGGGGGTCTGGCTGGGGGGCTTGGGCTTGGTGTGCAGCCACAGAGCTGCTCCGGAGGCTGCCCATGGAGGCAGCCAGGGGGGCTGGAGCTGGGCACTGCCAGGTCCTGGCTCCCAAGGGTCCCTTCTGGCCCATCTTGGTGGCCATGGGCACCCTGGGCAGGTGGGGGGCTCCTGCTGAAGGCCAGAACCCGCCCAGGGTGTGGGTACCCCTGGAGCTGGAACAAGAGCAGTGACGGGTCTTTGTGTTGTGATTTGAATTGAATCCAGTTGGTACAACATTGAATATGCTGACATCAGTCCTGGGGATTTGAAAGGAGCTTCTTGGCCCATCTTCTGTAGGAGATGCTGAGGAAGAGAAGATTGATTCCAGAGGAGTGATTATAGCTGGTGCTGGCACTTCACGAGAAGGCCAAGTAGGGTTTGGGTAGGGTGAGGGAAAATTCAATCATCAAATGGGAAACTGGCTGTCTCAGTCAGAGATGTCATTTAATAACGGCTCCCGCTGGGGTGCTGGAAGAGCTGCTTTCATCCTCACAAAATGAAATATCCGGCTTTCTCCGGTGGGTTTCACAGATCTTTTGGAAGGTTGAGCGGCGGATCTTGGAGGCAGCTGGCATGGAGAGTCACAGAATCAGTCAGGTTGGAAAAGACCCTTAAATCATGGAGTCCAACCGTTAACCCAACGCCGCCAAGGCCACCGCTCAACCCTGTCCCCCAGCAGCACGTCTCCATGTCTTTTGAATCCCTCCAGGGACGGTGGCTCCACCTGGGCAGCCTGTTCCATTGCCCGGCAGGCGTACAGCACAGCGTGGTCTGAGCGAACGTCAACGGTCGTAGACCTTCCTCTCCATCCACCTTCCGCCTCCAGGACTGCGCTTGTCGTACCTCCCTGTCTGTAGGCGATGGGTGAAGTCTGTGAGTAGCAGGTCTGAATGCTAATTATCCCCCAGTGTAATTATCAGCTTCGGCTTCACGAGTGATGCTGTGGGGGGAAAAGCCTTTCCTCTGCCCTGCGGTCCCCTCTGCCATGCTTGGCATCCGTACCTGGCACAACAAAGGCGTGCGGAGGATACGTCTGTCCCGCGGCTTCCTGGCCAGACACCAGTTGCCTCCAGCTGTGGCTTGTGTGGCACGGAGCCCGGGTGGGACCTTGCTGGAGCCGCCGCCGCCGCTCGCCCTCCTGCTGGGAGCGGGAGCTCAGCATCCGCGGGCGAGGGATGCTCGCGTCAGCCCGGAGTGTGCGGCGCTGCCCAGATGTGAGCTGCATAGATTTGCATCTATGAATACTAACGGTCCTGTGCACAGCAGGAGCAGCACCCTGACAAATCGCAGCGGGTTTTGTCATGATTTTGCGGGGGTGTCAATTACTCCTGGAGCTGCAGGGCAGGAGGGGGGTGAACCGTGGATCTGTCCCCCCGTACGCCCACCGCGGCGCGGGGTTCAGAGCAGCGCAGGGCGCTGCATGGGCTGCTGCTCCGGCGCCTGCCGGGAGGGTGGTTTTCTTGTTGTGTTTGTTTTGTTAGGAATGCTAATTAACTTTCAGGCTGGTGATTACTTGGATCACTTTTTTTTTGTTGTTTGCTTTCCTTAAGTTTCTGCTGCATTTCTGCTCTTTTTTGTCTTTTCCGGAATACTTGTCGGGGTTCCCACGGTGCATGTGTTGGTTGTCAAAGTATCTCCATTCCCATCACTGGTTTTTCATGGTGTGGTCTTCATATACAAACACTTTTTCATTTCCTTGTGGTTTAAGCTGAAGTGGACTAATAAATACGTAATATAAGAAGCCAAGAAATCAAAAGCCCAACGTGGCCAGGCAACGTGACCTTTTCATCCGCCAGTGTTGAGGGAATCCTCTGGCGTGTTGCTCCCGTGCGATGGGTTGGGATTTGCTCAGGGTTTGAGTGAGAGCAGGATGAGATTTGGCGGCGATGGCCGCGGCGGTGGCAGAGCTGCTGGTGCCGTATTGCCGCGGTGTCTGCTGCCTCCGGAGGTGAGCGGGGCCGCTCGCGGTTCTTCACCCAGCCAGGGTTTCGCATCCGTGTCCTCTTCTGCTTCCCTGAGCTGCAGCCATGCCTGAAGGCTGCTTCCATCGTTTGGGTTTCCAGCAGATCGTTGCTTTCTCCCGTACAATCCTCTCCGCGGTGTTTTGTGCCGGTGTCACGGTCGTGTTGGTTTTTTCACATTCTGTGGTTGCTTCCGAGCAGAACGTGGTGACACAGCTCAGCCGGCGAGAAAAGTCGCGGGGGTGATGGGCGCTGCGTTGGTTTCCAGTTGGGACCAGTGGTGGGGAGCAAAGCTCTCCAGAAAATTGGCGTGAACTCTTCCATGGCAACAGGGGGGTGAGGCAGTGGCCCAGGGTGCCCAGAGGAGCTGTGGATGCCCCATCCCTGGAGGGGTTCAAGGCCAGGCTGGATGAGGCTTTGAGCAACCTGGGCTGGTGGGAGGGGTCCCTGCCCATGGCAGGGGGTTGGAACTTGATGATCTTTAAGCTCCCTTCCCACCCAAACCATCCTGGGGTTCTGTGATCCTAAGACCCAGCCGAGGGTTTGTCCAGGTGTTGGGATGCGTTGGTGGGGCACAGGGGCTGGGGCGGTGACCCCGGCGCCTTTCAGATGGGCTGCGTGGGGCTGCGGTCGCGTTCCTGCTCAGGGACGGCTCTGGGATGTCGGTCATGGCAGCACCTGTCGTTTCCAGGTCCTTTCCTATGGGTGGGAGAACCCTCGGGGCTCTGGACAGCCCGGATGCGTTATTATCAGGGCAAAATTAAAGGAATAAATCTGGAGCTGGCTCCCGAAAGCGAGCTTTGGGGTTTGTCTGGGTGTGACAGTGCATCAGGGAGGATGGGGAGGAAGGGGAAGTGATGGATCATCCACTGAGGTTCAACAGCGCACGGAAAGCGGCTCGTGCCGGGCTCCCGATGGTTCCCGTCTGCCCGCGCTGGCGGTGCCCGCAGGATGGGTGTCCGTCGCCGGCGTCAGGAGAACTGGCTGATAAACACAGGAGGCGGCTCGGGGAATTAATTGCTTCTCACACGATGTCTTTGCTGGTTGGAAACCCCCCGTAAGCGCCGAGTGTGAAATTACCGGCACAGAAGGTATAAAAAAGAGGTTTTGCTTCTGGGTGTTCGTGTTCTAAACAGAGTTGACAAAATACATTGTGCGAGCTGGAGTGTGTTAACTTAAAGTTATTCTTAATTATAGTAAAAAGTTAATGATAATTATTACAGAGGAAATGTGTCAGACCCAAGGGAAACAGCCGCTGCGTTAAAGTGAGAGTCGCGCACGTTGTCGGGTATCGTCAGCACGACACAGAAATGTGAGTCCAGGAGGAACGTACAGTGATGGGGATCCCCCAGGAAGATGTTCCACCTGCCCTCGTCCCATCGCGCCACACCGCAGCGTGCTTTTACGGTGACCTGTCCCCTGTCGTGAGATATCTCCATCCCATGAGCGCGTTTGTGACTTGACCCTTGCGTGCCGCTGCCCGTTAAAGCGAGCGGGGAAGCCGAGGTGCCAGCACTCCGCGAGAGGTGAGGATGGAGCCGGGCTCAGCCGGGGCTGGAGCGATGCGCGGTCGCCTCGGAGAGGGGCCGTCGCGGGTCAGAGGCGTTGCGGCTCCTACCTGCCGTGATTCATGGCAAAGCAGTTCAGCTGGACGGCCGGCGGCATAAAAGCAAAACCCATCGCTCAGGTTTTTCCTCGTTCTGAAGGTGCCGAGTCGTTTATTAGAGAGAGAGGAGCTGCCAGCGCAGCCCGTAGAGGGTGCGTCGGTCCCTGGTGACTCCCTGCTCAGGTGAGCCTGGAGCAGCCGCCGTCGTTCACGGGCCACGTGCTGGGGGCTTTTCTCGATGGAAACGTCATGGAAAGGGTCGGTGTGGCCGTGTGTGCAGAGCGGGGAGAGCCTGGCCTCGGGGCGGGCGGCTGGTGAGGATGGAGGAGTGCTGCCTGGGGATGCACTGACGGTTCGAACCGAGACACGGGAATTTTATATTCTGACAAAGCTGCTTCAAGGTGGGCACGGCCATTCGCGGCGTCACCAAGAAATGACAAAGGTCCCCTCTGAGTCATCTCGTGAACCAGCCGGTGACAAGAGCCTGCTGGCACTAGAAGCCGTCCCTGTGGATTGCAGAACGGCGAGGGAGGAGCTGCGGCGCGAGATGCTGCGTGGATGACATCTGTCCTCTTGGAGAAATTAAATAATTGCTACTGAGCTCTCAGAGAATTAGGACTAAATTGGTCAAATCTCGAGCTGCAGCGGTACACCTGGTGAAATGAAATAATTTGTAAAGCGGCGAGGATGAGCGATGCCTCGCTGAGCAGCACCTCGGCTGATGAAGTCTGCTGGAAATCGGTTCCAACAGCTGACCCCCGGGTGAGCATCGGCTGAGGAGGTTTTGGCGTGTGCCCGTGGTCCTCGGGGCTCTGCTTGTGCCGCGATGTGCCAGCGGGAGCAGGAACTCCAGCGCCCAGCAGCCGCGTGAAGCCGGGCGCTCCTTCCATGGGCTGCTGGGCAGTCGGGACGCCAGCGCACGGCTTCAGCCAAAACCATTTCTCATTGCACTCCCTGCTCCGCTGAGGGGAGGTGAGCTGCTTTTCTTGCTGTTTTCAGTGTCCTGGTTTAAGATCTTTTTTTAAGATCTTCAAAAGACAGCAACACAGCTGTTCTCAGAGATTTTGGGACCTGTCCTTGAGCTTCATGGGGTGTCTGCAGTGTCTCCTGGGTGCAGGGTGAGGGGTTCCTCTTCCAGGAGCTTCTCCAGGTGCTCCTCGATTCCATGTGAATTTTTAGCACAATATCCTCCGGCAAGAAGGAGCTTCATCCCATGTCATGTGGAGAACGCAGTTTGTTTCCAACGTTATCTCCTAGGTTCCTCCAGTGCCGCCCGGTCCTTGTGCTGGAGGAGGCAATGGGCAGGCACCACCGTTCGCCCCTCCATGGCTCTCAGGATTTGGTAGAACCATTCCTCCTGGGTTGTGGTTCTCCAAGGTTAAGCGGTACCAAACAGCACCGTTCCTTGTGCAGAAAATCTTTCCATACTTTGGGCAGTCCATGTCACCTTTCTTTTTTTTTTCCACCATGGAAGGACCAGAGCTACTGCAAGCGTTTAAGACGTGGGGACAGTTTGGCCGTGCCAGCGGTGCAGCGTTCCTCTGTCCAACTCACTTTCTTCGCTCATCATTCCTGGCCGTTGGAGGACGTTAGGCTGACACTCTTCACGACCTGTCTGCCATATCCCGCGTTCTTCGTCCTGGTAATAACCGTCACCTCAGAGCCTGGGATTTTATCTATGAGAATTATTTTTTCACATGTGCATCAGTTTTTCTCCACCTTACATTTCATCTAACATTTTAAGGTCTTTCCACAGTTCCTCGGCTTTCCTCCTCTTTATTATCTTGAACAACTTGGCATTATCAGCAAACCTTGTTCCCTCTCTTTCATTCCTCTCTCATGAAATGATCTCGGGAGATGTTGAGCAGCATAAGTCCTGGTACCGATCCCCGCGAGACTCTGCTGCTGACCTTTCTTCTGATGTGAAATCCAATCATTTGCTTTTTATTTTAAACCTTTTAAGAAATTCCACATGTAAAAACCTTCCTTGTTATCCCATGGCTTCTTAGCTTCCTCGAGAGGTTTGAATGAGGGACGTTGTCGAGTGCTGTTGGAAATCTCTCGCTCTGTTCGGGTGTTGGCCTGTTGCGTCTCTGAACAAAGCCGGGTTGTGGTTCTGGGGACAGTTGCTAAAGGTGCTGCTGAAGAGCCCGTTGAGTTTGACTGTTTCCTCCGTGCACAATCCCCCAAGATAATCATAGAATCATGAAGGCTGGGAAAGACCTCAAGGATCATCCAGTCCAACCGTCAACCCAACCCCACCCAACCCACTGACCCATGTCCCCAGGCACCACATCCACACGGTTCCTGACCCCTCCAGGGATGGTGACTCCCCCACTGCCCTGCGCAGCCTGTTCCAACACCTGATCACTCTTGCCATGAAGAAATTTTTTATAATCTCCAGCTTAAACCTCCCAGCAGTGTTTGTTTTGATGTCTTTTGCAGATTGTTCCCCAGATTCACGTTTGGCCCATCACATCATGTTCTTGCATTTAACCTACAGAAGATCCCGATCCCCGTTCGGGCGTGGTTTCAGCGCTATGAAGGATGTTCTCCTGGTTTTAATAACCTCCACGTCCCTGCTCTGCAGCCATGCAAGCTTCCTTCTGCTCTTTCTCAATCTATGTGCCGTCTTTGTGCCGTGTCTCCAGCACAGTGCCCTTGCACGGTCTCCATCAGTCTCCTCTGCTGAGGACGGAATAAATCCGTGTTGTGGAATTTGGGTTTTCTCGGGCTTGTTTCTGTTATTTATAGAAATGTGCGTTGTTCTCTCCTGAATGCTTGCTGGGCAAGAGGCAGACTCAATGGTCTTTAATCTCCTTTCGTTCAAGCAAAGGGACATTTTGGGTGTCATCGGTGTCACCGGTCCTTTCCCAGTACAGTGACAACTGAAGGCAGCGGTGGGACTGACTCCTGCAGCATCCCCGCTTGTGACCATTGTCCCCGTAAGCACGTGCCGCGTGAATTTCGGGAGCTGCTGAGCCCCCCTCAGATGCGAGATGCTGTTACATGTTCCTGAACCTGTCCCTGTGCCTCTGCGCAGCCAAACGGCTCCGACCTCAGCTCTGAGCGGCGTGGAGCAGAATTCCCGCAGGTGACACCGGTAACGGGGCAGCGCTGCGTGCGGAGGAGCCTCTGCCTCCTTCCTGGAGACACCATTTTCCACCCTTTGCTGAGGAAAGGGATGAAGGGAGGCTGCGAGCGATGGATCCGAACACGTCTCTGACCGTCTGTGCTCCTCCGTGGTCCCTTGTCACCCCGGTGTCGGGTTCATCCTGTTCCCTGTGGAGCGTGTCCGGGGAGCAGGAGCTGGAGGGCATCTCCTGTGCACTGCGGTGCCTCTTCTGGCAAGCGAGGATGAAAACCCAGGACAAAGAGCTTCCTTCTGCCGGTACAGATACACGCCTGGTTATTCCAGGGGCTTCTCTTCCCCTTTTCCTCGCCTTGCCGGCTCTTTGGGGTTCACAGCAAGCTCTTAACAGCTCCCCCATGGTGGGGTCCGGGCAAAGCACGCCCTGGGCTCTCAGGCGTTCCCTCAGTGAGCTGTCCTATTTCAGCGTTTCGGTTCATGCCCTGGGAGTTAGCAGCTCCGTGTGTTGGAAGGAAACTAATCCGGTTCCGACAAATATTCGGTGAGTGGTTGGAAGGGGGAGGATGCTGCTTTTCGGCGCCTTTTGCCGATGGCCGTCCTCGCTTTCCACAGTACCTGAGCTTCGGAATTTCTCTGCTGCTCCCAGCCCACGTTTCACCTGGGACGGAGCAGCGCCGGCTTTGGGTTTTAACTGGTGATGGCCGGTGCTGGAGGGATCGTGCTCTGGGATGACGCATCCTTCCCGGGGCTCGCTGCGCTCCAAACCCCGCGGGTGTGCCGGGACGTTAGAGCTGCCTTTCGTCTGTCAGTCTGCTTTCGATGGGGNCCTGGGACGGAGCAGCGCCGGCTTCGGGTTTTAACTGGTGCTTGGCTGGTGCTGGAGGGATCGTGCTCCGGGATGGCACACGGGTGTGCCAGGACGTTAGAGCTGCCTTTCGTGTGTCAGTCTGCTTTCGATGGGATTCATCATCGGTGCCTTGGTGAGCTGCCTCCTGGCTGAATTAAACTGAAACTCTTGCTGGGGGTGCTGAGCATCAGCGAGGAGCGTAACCAGGCTCCCCCCCAGCCCCGCGCCGCTCCCCGCTGCCCTTCGTTACGGCAGCACCGCTGCCACCTGCGTTCCCGGAGATCTCCTCGTCTCCAGCGGAGTTGGAAGTGGTTTATTTTTCCATTCGGGAGGGGGCTTTTCCCTGGGGTCTGGGGGGGACCATCGCTGCGAGGGACACGGCGCTCGGCAAACCGCTCGACCGCCAGCGCTGGCCCCAGACCTCCGGGACCTGCCTGTTCCCTGGTGGGACCTGCTGGAAGCTTTGCTGTTGGGTGTGTGACCCAGGGGTGAGCTGTGATCCCAGAATCCCAGGATGGGCTGGGTGAGAAGGGACCCTAAAGCCCACCCAGTGCCACCCCCAGAGAAAATTCCTCGAATGCCATTTGGAAAGAGCTGTCCTGTGTTGGGGCTTTGGTTTTTCTGGGGAGAGAACAAAGTTTGTCCATGAGACTCAGGCTGTACCACGTGCTCTTGGGGCCAGAGCCCCAGTTGGTCTGTGCCCACTATGAATTGTCCTTCTGCGGTGCGGGATGGTTACTGCTCGAGGCAGCTGAGCAGAACCGAACCCCTCGTAGTGCCTGGCTGTGGGTGTGGAAGACCAGGGTATGTGAGTGAGGTTTCTGCTGGGAGAGCCCTGGAACCAGCCAACATCAGCTTCAGCTGAACTTAAATTTTTCTTGGGAGGTGGATCTGGAAGTTCCCGGAGAGTGGCCTTCCATCACCACCCCATCCCCGTGCTTCAGCAGTATCGCTGCTGAGAGGTCGTGTGATTCCGTTCCAGTGTTTCCTCATGGGGATAATCAAGGCAATCAATCAATCCAGGTCTTCCCCGGGGGTCTTTTATCTTCCCGGTGTCCCCTCGGGGCTCTCTCCTCTTGACCCCCATCCTTCTGGAAGCGTGGTGCTCAGAACCGTGCGCCCGGAGCGTTACCTAACTCCAGCGAAGGGATTCACGTCACGGCGTTGTGGGTGTCGACCACGTAGGTGCCTGAGCTCATCGCCCCGGCTCAGCCCCGGCAGATGTGTGCGGTCGGTGGAGCCAGGGGTGACATTTGTTTGACAAAACGTGGGCGGTCATTTCAGCACGGGATGAATCACGGCTCCATTGACTTCACTCAGCAGCTCTCCATTGAGGCTAAAAGGAGCCCGGAGCGACTCGCTCGCGGGGGGTGATGGCTTCGTAGACGCCCACGTTGAGCTGGATGACTCCCGGGGCTCCTGCAGCATGGGGCAGGGCAGGGGGATAGTGTCTGGGGATGGGTCTCCAGTCCATCTCTCATCCTTTTTACACAAAAGTGTGACGCTGCTGCTGATGCCCACGAGTCCAGGGTGGGGTTTGTGGCCTCTCCTGCCCGCTGGCTGCCCAGACAGTCCTTCTCCACCTTCTGCTTTTCTTTTCCTCGTTCCTGGCTGTCGCACTTTGTGCTTTTCCTTTCTCCCCTGCAACTTTTCAGAGCATTTTTGCAGTGATAGCACCACAGCTCTGCCGCCCTCTCAGATGGGATCTTCTGCAGATTTCTGTTTTCTCCCCGTTGCATCCCAGTCGTTGGTGACAGGACTGAGCTTGTCCCCAGACAGACCCCTGTGAATCCCCACTCGCTTCATCCTTCAACAGGGAGAAACGTCTCGGGGCAGCTGTTCCCTCACCTCGCAGGAGCTTGTGTTCCCCTTGGGTTTTGTGAGGATGCGTGATTTTTGTGAGAGCGTTCGGAATGCTTAGCTGGCGTCAGGATAGGTCCCACAGAACCGCCTTTCCCGTGCTCGTGAGACCTCTTCTCTTCAGGCAGAAACGGGGTTCGATGAGCACCATCGGTCCCTTCAGATCCACGCCGCCTGGGGCTTGTCATAGAGTCACAGAATGGTTTGGGTTGGAAAGGACCTTAAAGATCATCAATTCCAACCCTCCTGCCATGGCTCACCTACTTTTTTTCTGGATGGTTTATTAAACCGTTGTGGTGTCTGGTAGAGGGTTTTCCTGGGAATTTAAGATGAGTTGCTTCGCTTTATGCTTCCTTTGATCTTTCTACTGCCGGTTTGAAGATGAGCATCATCGCTTTTCCACATCTTCTGGAGGGCCGTGCGCCCCATGGAAGCTGTCGAGACAACCCGTTGTAGGTGTCAGATGCCTTCTGCGGGATTTCACCGTGCCCAGGCAATTAAAAAAATCCAAATTCTTCCAGCTGCTGGTTTTTCACTTTGGGGTCAGAGCTCATCTTTGCTGTCACAGAGTGACAAAAATCATCGGCCCTAGCCAAGCATCATGGGCATCAGCTGTCTTCAGTTTGGGTTCGACAGGAGACAAGCCAGCAGAAGGTCTGACCCAGCCCTGCGGAAACGAGACGGTCCCGGAGACCTCGCGTCCCCTCGAGGGGCAGCTCTGACGAGCCCTGCGCCGATGCCTCTGCGTCGTTACGTTGGCTCCTCTTTATTTCGCTTAATCTTCCTCTCATGCCTTAAAATAGCTGCCTACTACTTCTTATTTTTTGAGAGGTCCTATTTTTATTTAGACCAAAAAAAAAAAGAGTAATTCCTGTTATTTTTTCCCTATGACACTATCGCAGCTCTGTGATTATGCTGCTTCATCTCCTTCCCCAGGCGGGTTTTATTGCTTTTCCCAGCCCTCGGGAGCTGCAGCAGAACCCATCGGTGGCATCTCGAGTGTCTCTGCTCCCCCACAATCCCAGTTCATAGAGATGTGGGGACTCGTCGTTTCCCTTTGTACATCCATCTGTCGGCAGAGCGAGCGGGTGTGGTTCTATCCAGGCGGGACGGTGGCCGGTGGATCCTGCTGTCGGCGGTCACGACCGGGAGGATTTTCGGGTGCCTGCAGAGCTGCAGCAGGCAGAGGGTTCGCAGGGTCCGGAGGGACTTCAGCTGGGAGCGCTCGGACAAGGTCCCTCTTGGAAGTCGACCTTGATAAATCCCTTGTGGAAAGGAGTGAGCTAAACCAAATAAATGTCCATCATCTGTAAAAATCCCCCAGATGTGCTTTAGGAGCGCTCAGGGACAGGGAGCAGCGTGCTGGGGAGTAGTTCTGACAAGGTGAGGGTTTGGAAGGAAGGTGCTCCTTCCCAGCTGGTTTGGAGGAGGAGGAGGAATAATTCAGAGGTGGCGGAAAGAATGAAATATTCTTAATACACTTAAGCAATCAGATATTCTTAAAATACACTTTCTGCAGAGTAACTTTTGGTAAGAGCAGCAGCAGGTCGGATTTATTTAAAGCTTACGTTACTGCAGGAGATCTTGGAGGGCTGGTGGGGGAGGCTGGGGGACGTGGTGCTTGCACAGGGTTCAAGCGGGAGCTTCTCCCGTTCATCGTGGGGGTGAAACAGCCACAGAGGAATTCGAGGCACAGGGTTTTATTGCATCGTGGATTCCTCGCTTTGTCGTTGACAACGCAATCCCAGCAGGACTGACTGGGCACCAGCAGGTAAAACAAATCGTTTTGTGCATCAGCATTTGTTTGCCTCTCCTTCCCCCCTGACTCTTGCCTGTGCACGTGGACACACGCGTTCGGGTAGAGGCGGCAGAACCTGCTCGTGGGACGGGGCTGAGGTCTGGTGGAGGTCATCTCCAAGGGATGGGCACGTCGGATGGAAAAGGGGGATGGTCCTGTGTTAGGTCTGGCTCTCTCCCTAAATGAGTCTTGGCTCAAACAGAAGATGAAGGCTTATCACAGAACCCCAGGATGGGCTGGGTGGGGAGGGACCCTAAAGCCCACCCAGTGCCACCCCCTGCCATGGGCAGGGACCCCTCCCACTAGCCCAGGTTGCCCATAGCCTCATCCAGCCTGGCCTTGAACTCCTCCAGGGATGGGGCACCCACAGCTTTGGTGCAGGAATGACGGTTTGAGGTTGTCCAACTCTTGTTACCCCATCGGGGGGGTTATGTTGGCGTCATGACCATGGGCATGGTGGTTGTGTGTCTGTTTCCAGCGGGACACTCTGCACTAGGAAGAGAGGATTTCGTTGCAGAGGGGAGAGTTTTACACATATTGAGGAACATATGCAGAACCAGCTCTGCTTTCGAAAGACAGGCAATGTGTTGAAAATGTGACATAAAGGGATGACGGCATGCCAGCACCACCTCCTCTAGAGCGGTTCGCATCGTTTTGTTGACATTTATCCACGTCTAGGTACCGTGTTGCACGAAGTCACTGGTTTTGTAGATAAACTGTTTTTTCGTGGATGATGCCTAAGCATGCCCAAAATTACAGCGCAAAGTGAAATATCAGGCTTAGTTTCCATGGACGATGCCTGCTGTACATCTCCCGGGGTGCCTCGGTACCTGCAGCTGCTGCACGGATCGATTTAGTGATCACCTTCCCTTGCTCTGGAAAACAAAGGAATATTTCTGTCTGCCTTGCTAGGGGCTGGAGGCTGCTGTGGCGTTGTGGCAGAATCACAGAACTACCTGCCCAGGGAGGGAGGGGGATGCCGTAAACGCAGCCCTGGCAGGTGGGGCTGCCCATGGCTGGGGTACCGAGAGGTGGGTCCTCTCCTGCTCCATGGCTGCTGGAAAGCACACAAAAAAAATCACAGAACCACAGGATGGTTTGGGTGGGAAGGGACCTTAAAGATCATCGAGTTCCAACCCCCCTGCCATGGGCAGGGACCCCTCCCACTAGCCCAGGTTGCCCAAAGCCTCATCCAGCCTGGCCTTGAACCCCTCCAGGGATGGGGCATCCACAACGCTGTGGGTTTCCAGCCCCGTCCATCGCCTCCCTTCCAGCAGCACCCACCCTGCTGCGCTCAGCGGGGTCCCCGGGGGGTGCTGGGGGTGACACGGGGCAGGAGGTGGCCGGCTCGGTCCCGTGTGCCGCTGGGGCGTGTGCCTGCGGCGTCGACACCGCGCGTGTTGGGGCACCTGGTACCGCAGTGTGCGAGCCCCCCTGCGCCGGGCTGCGGCCGTCCCCTCCCTCCCCGAGCTCTGCCAGCGCGGGTCTGACCCCACGGCGGGTCTGGGGGCTCCCTCCCTGCCCCTCGCGGCTCCGGCTNTTTTTTTTTTTTTTTTTCATTACGAGAGGCAACGGGGAAGTCTGAGAGCTGCTTCCCTGATGGCTGGCTGGCTGCGCCCCCCCGCACCTCCCCTGCTCCGCCGCCGGGCTCTCCAGCTCTACGCTAAGGGCATCATTTAAAGGGAAGCCCCGGGGGGGATCAGTAAGCTCCCTGCATGCGTATGCAGGTGACCGAGGAGGGGGCCGGTGGGCAGAAGGGTGATCCAGGCAGCCGGGGCTTTCCTCCGCCTCNCCTCGTGGCTCCGGCTGGGCGTGCAGAGCCCCTTCCCCGTGCTGCCGAGCAGGACCCGGGTCCCTGATTAATTCCACTCTGATGTCAGCCATGCGGCTCTGCTGGGAGGGATTTGCAGGGCTGCATTTCGGCTCCCGTTTGCTGAGAGCATCCCCCCTCCCCGCGCGCCCCCCGCCCCTCCCGGCGCGCAGAGAGGGGCTCTGCCGGGCGGGCGGCGGGGGTCCGCGCAGCTGCGCATCCCCTCGGCCGGGCGGAGGGCAGGGAGAGGAGCTTTTGTTAAACTAGGACAATGCCACCGTCCCCCTCCCCTCCCACAGCCCGTTCCTTGGCAACGCGGGGGGGGATTTGGGGAGAAGATCAGAGCGCTGGGATGAGGATATAAACTCTGCCGTTCTCCCTCCCGGGGAACTTACCAAAGAGGCACCTCTGCTTTTGTCAAGCGTCTAATTTTTTTTAATTTTTTTTTTATTTTTTTAATTTTTTTTTTTTTTTT